>CAUYPK010055482.1:0-42133 GCA_963574355.1 Loris lydekkerianus
GTGGGGCACTCCATGCTGTTCTTATGGGGGAGGGGACTCCCCTTCGCTTGGTGAAGGATTTTGTACCTTTTGTTTGTATCCTTGGGGTCGCAGCTAGCCTCAGTGGGGTTGATGTGCATTCTTCAACCTTCTCTCTTGGTGAAGCTCTAATCCACCAGGTTACTTGCTAAATTTCTGTCCTTTAACTCTCCTTCTGGATGGGAACCTCTGTGGAAAGCCGGCTTCTTCAGCCATCTTGTCTCCGTCCTCGACCTATCTCAGATTTTTAACTGTAGGCAATATAATGAACCTTTCAATCCAGATGTTGTGCTCTCAAATGCATTGCTGAGTTTGCCCAAGGCCAATGTTTTCCATCAATGGCTGTGAAAGGCAGTGATACTCCTAGAAGACTGGGGACTTCTCCAGGTGGCTGACCTCCCCACTGGCTTTGCCAAAGCTTTCTGAGAACTGCACTCTGGGCTTCCCAACTTTCCTTCCTCTTTCTCTTGCTTCCTGTGGTGGAGCCCTTGTAGTCTGATAGCTCTCTGAGCCTCTTCTAGCTCTCCTTCCCACACACTCTCACAGGCATTTCCCTCAATGTGTCTCCTACAGATGTAATCCTGTCTTGATGTCTGCTTCTCTGAGGGCCCTAACTAACTTCCCTGTTATCATTGGTATTGTTCGTCCAGGCGATAGTCACCAATGGATGCTAAGACTGGGGAGAAGACATAGGAGATATGATACTGGCATCACAGAATATTTTCCAAATTATTGTCAATCATAAGGGTAAATGGTGTCTTTATAGCTCTCAACTTGACCAGGTGCTCAAGGGTGACATTACCAAGTGGTGAGATGGGTTGATGTTATGTGTCCTCTCATGTCATTCATTGAGAGGGACATAGCACCATTTTCATGATATTTCCACCAAGAAAATGTGGCCCGAGTCTGGTCATGAGGAAACACTCAAGCACCAAGTTGGGGGGCACAGAACAGGATAAAACTGTAAAGGTCATGAAAGACTAGAAAGACTGAGGAACAGCTTCAGAATGAAGGAGATCAAAGAATCACTACTATGAAAATGACCCATGATTCTGAATTGGATCCTTGATTAGAAAGAAAAAAGAAATAGTATTTGTTTAGTTGGCAAAATTTGACTGGGTCTGTGGACTGAATGATTGTATTGAATTGACACTGACTTCCTCCCTGGGAGGGCTAGATGTTGGTTATGTGGAAGAGTGTCTGTATTTTTGGAAAATGCGCAAGGAAATATTTAGGGATGATGAGGGTCTTTAGTAGCTTAGATAAGAAACACAAAGAATAATGGGCACAAATACTCATGTATTCATGCACACACAAGAGCATATACGATGAACATCAATAATTGGGGGATTCAGCTGAAGGGAAGGAGCAGTTCTTTTATGCTGTGCTTGCATCTTTTCTGATAAATTTGAAACAGGACTTGCTGTGGCCTCAAAATTACCTCCTGTCACATATCTCAGTGCCCAGAGCTTTGCCTTGGCTCCCTCAGGCCCATGTACTACTGGTCTTCTCAGAGACTGGAGAGCACTTCAACTCTTTCTGAAGCATGAGGGACTAACTGTACATGAGGAAGCTGCCTATACCTGTAGCTGCCATGGCCCTTGGGTGGTGTTATACCTGTTTACTTCCCTGTCCAGTTGCCTGACTCCTTCCAAACCCCTGGCAACCATTGATATTTTCATTATCTCTAGAGCAGTGTTTTTCAACCTTTTTCATCTCATGGCACACTTGAATCTATAGTTAAACTTCTATGACCCACTTAAATTATGTTGATCAAAAGTAAAAAAAAAAAAAAAAAAAGAATATACTTACTATGCTTTGAACTTCTTTTGAAAATAATTTCGTCAATGACCTTTAAAAATTTTCATGGCACACCTAAGATCCGCTCACAGCACACCAGTTGAAGATCATTGCTCTAGAGTGTTGGCTTTCTCAGAATGTCATATAGTTGGAATCATTTAGTTTGCAGCCTTTCCAGGTTGGCTTCTTCTAGCTAACAGTATGCAGTTAAATTTCTTCCATGTCATTTTGTGGCTTGATGGGTCATTTCTTTTTATTGCCGAATAACATTCCATTGTGTGGATATACCAGTTTGGTTAAGTATTCACCTATTGAAAGTCATATTGGTTGCTTCTGGGTTTTGGTTATTATGAATAAAGCTGCTGCAAACATTTGTGTGTAGGTTTTTATATGGACATATGTTCCACTCAATTGGGTTGGTATCAAGGAAAATGATTGCTGGTTTGTGTGGTAAAACTATGTTTAGCCTTATTTTTTTCTTTAAAAAAAACTTTTATGTTTTTTAATTGACAAATAATATTGTACAAGGTTAGGCAATGAAGTTTGTGAATTCATCCTAGAAAAAGTGCTACATACCTAATTGCTGAATACATGTATCACTACAGTTATCTTCAAAGTACTCCCTTATCCATCTGGTGACCATAGCAATTTCAAGATGAGTTCAGTAACTTAATAGTCCAAACTTTGTATATATTTATGGGGTACAGTGTGATGTTTAGGCACATATACATTGTAGAGTGATCATATCAGGTTAATTAACATATCCATCACTTCACATACTTATCATTTCTTTTTTATGAGAATATTTAAAATCCATCTGTTTATCAACTTTGAAATATACAATACATTATTAACTATCATCATCATACTGTGCAATAGATCACCAGAGCTTATTCTTCCCAACTAAAAAGTATTTTGGATTTTTGCCACTCTAATAATTATATAGTGTATTTCATCATTTAATTTGCATTTCCCTAATGACATGAAGCTGAGCATCTTTTAATATGCTTAGTTTTCATGTGTATATCTTCTTTGGTGAGTTGTCTATTCAGTTCTTTTGATCTTTTTAAAATTGGGTTTTGATTATTATTATTGAACTTTAAGAGAATTGTATATTCTGGACACAAGTTCTTCATCTGCTATGTGACTTGAAAATGTTTTCTCCCAATCTGTGGCTTGTCTTTTCATTCTCTTAATAGTGTCTTTTTGTAGAGTGGAAGTGTTTAGCTTTAATAAAGTCTAATTAACCAATCTTTTTTTTTCATGGATCATGCCTTTTGGGTTAATAAAAGCCAAAACTCGTCATGCTTAACACTTACCACCAAACCTAAGGTTATCTAGATTTTTTTTCCCACATAGCCTTCAAGAGGCTTTATAATTTTGCATTTTACATTAGGTATATGATCTATTTCTGAGATAAATTCATGAAAAGCATAAGATCTATGTCTAGATACTATTCTTTTGGTATGAGGAATATGAATATTCAATCATCCCAGCACCATTTTTTTTTTTCCTCCTTGGATTTCCTTTGCTCTCTATTTGTGTGGGTCTAGTTCTGGGTTCTCTATTCTGTTCTATTGATCTATTTGTTTATTGTTCTACAATACCAGTGTCTTAATTAGTGCACTGTTATTGTAACATTGAAGTTACGTTGAATCTATAGATTAAATTGGGAAGAAACAACATCTTAACAATACTGAGTTTCCCTATCCATGAATTCAGAAAATCTCTTTCCTTTTACTTGTGTCTTCGATTTCTTTTATCAAAGTTTTTGGTTTTCCTCATGTATGTCATGTAAGTATTTTGTTAGATTTATATCTAAGTATTTCTTTTCTTTCTTCCTTTTATTTATTTATTTTTTGAGTGCTAATGTAAATGGTATCATGTTTTAAATGTCAAATTCCAATTGTTAATTACCCATATATAGAAAAGAAATCAACTTTTGTATATTAACTCTGTACCCTTCAAACTTATAAATGGTTGCTATAACTATTTATTAATTTCAGGGGATTTTTTTTGTCAATTTTTAAAATTTTCTACATAGATAATAGTATCATCTGCAAGCAAAGGTAACTTTATTTCTTTGTTCTCAAAGTATGTACATTTTAATTCAATCTCAACCTTCAAGGCAATTTTATTTATTTTTCTTGTCTTATTGCATTAGCTAGTACTTTCAGGACAATGTTGCACAGGAGTGGTGAAGGTGTTCCTCCTTGCCATTCTCCTGATCATAGGAGGAAAGCATGTAATTTCTCCCTATTAACTATGGTATTACCTGTAGATTTTTTAATAGAAGTTCTTTATTACACTTGAAAAGTTTCTCTCTATTCCTAGTTTGATGAGAGTTTCTTTTTATCATAACTGGGTATTGGATTTTGTCAAATGCCTTCTTGCATGTATTGATACAATTGTATAATTTTTCTTCTTTAGCCTGTTGGAGTTACAGATTCTGTTTATTGATTTTCAAATGTTGAACCAGACTGACAGAACTAAAATAGATACTGCTTGGTGTATAATTCCTTTTGTACATTGTTTATTCAATTCACTAATATCATGATGAATTTTTTTGCATTTGTCTTCTTGAGAGATTGATTTATAGTTTTTCTCATAATGTCTTTATCTGATTTTGGTAATAGCATAATGTTGGTCTCATAGAGTGAATTGAGAAGTATTTCTTTGGCTTCAATTTTCTGAAGGCTATCATAAAGAGTAGGTGGAATTTATTTCTTGAATATTGGGCAGAACTTGCCAGGTATAGTGGTGCCTGCCTGTGGTTCTTGCTACTTGGGAGGCTGAGGCATGAGAATAGCTTGAGTCCAGAAGTTTGCATCCAGCCTGGCAGCACAGACTATGTCCCTAAAAAAAGAAAAAAAAAAATTGGTTGAATTCATCAATGGATCTATTTGAACTTTCTTTTTTAGAAGATTATTGATTGTTAGATAAAGGTCTATTCTGATTGTCTATTTCTCCTAGTCTGAATTTTCATAGTTTCAAGAAATTGGTCCATTTCACCTAAGTTCAAACCTGTGGGCATAGAATTTTTCAAAATATTCCATTATTCTTCTTCTAATGTTCATGGACCAGTAATAATGAAAACCATTTCATTTTTAATACAGTAATTGTATTTATTTCTCAAAAAACTATGTTTTATTTTTAATGATTTTTCTGTTTTCATTTTCTATTTTTAATTTTATTGATTTCTGCTCTAATTTTTTTTTTTTTTTTTTTTTTTTTGCAGTTTTTGGCCCGGGCTGGGTTTGAATCCGCCACCTCTGGTATGTGGCGCCAGCACTCTACTCATTTGAGCCACAGGCGCCACCCATGTTTTCATTGCCTTTCTTTCTCCAGTTTTCTGAGGAGGAGACTGCTGTGGTCTGAATGATTATGTCCACTGTCACCAGTTTATACAGAGCTGTCTGGAAAGTACCCAGCCATTGTTAATACTATTTTTCATATTATATGGCTGGATACTTTTTGGTCAGTGCCTTGAAATCTCAACCCTCAAGGCAATGGTATTAGAAGGTAGGGTCTTTAAGAGATAATTAGGCCATGAGGGCAAACCTCCTATAACAAGATTAGTACCCTTATTTAAAAAAAAAAAGAAACCACAGAGACACTGTTTGCCCTTCACTACAAGAGGACACAGTGAGAAGATTCTACAAAGAAGACAGCCCTCACCAGGCATGGAATCTCTTGGTACTTCGAACCTGGGCTTTTCAGCCTCTAGAACTGTCAGGAATATGTCTGCTATTTATAAGGTACCCAGCTTATGGTACCTTGTTATAGCAGCTTAAATGGATAGAGACAGAATATTGGGAACAAGAAGTGGGGGTGTTGCTGTAACAAATACCTAAAACATAGAAGTGGCTTTGGCACTGGGTAATGGGTAGAGGCTGCAAGAGTCCTGAGGTGCTTGCTAGGAAAAAAAGCTACATTGCTGTGAGTAGATTATAAAGGGTTATTCTGAGAAGGACTCAAAAGGAAAGAAAGAGAACTGTAGAGAAAGCCTCATGCACAGAGAACCTCAATGGTTGTAAACAGAACGTTGGTAGAAATATGAATGCAAAGGCCTTTCTGATGGGGCATCAGACAGAAATGCGGGGGCACGTTACTGGACAATGGAGGAAAGGTCATCTTTATCATAAAGTGGCAAAGAACTTGATGGAGTTGAGTTTATGTCCCAGAGTTTGTGGAGGATAGGGCTTGCAAGTGAAGAAACTGGTTGAGGCAATTTCTAGACAAAATGTTCACGGAGTAGCCTGGTTCTTTTTGACTGCTTATAATATTAATAAAATGTGGGAAGAGAGAAACAACTTAAAGATGTAACTATTAATGGAAAGGGAAGCAGAACTTAACAGTCAAGTACCAATGGGAGGGGTCAGAAGTCACCCTTATTGGTATGTGAATATTAACTTAAAATTTAGAAAATCCTTGGTTTAGTCACAGTGGAAAAAATTAAGAAAGCCCATCAGGAGGGAACAAGTGTGTGGCCAAACTACCAGTTGATGAGGAGATTAGTATGGATTGGCACCTCAGCAGAAATCAGGTATGATCCATCAGTATATCAGGGAAATTGAGCCTTCTAAGCAGAAGCGAGCGTATCCTTGTAATATTTTGAAATAATAAAAAAAAATTAAAAATAATCAGAAGCTAGGATCTATTGTCCAAGACATGGCACAATGACCCCAAAGGCATTTTGCAGATCATGGGGGCTGTCCCTCCCCTCACAGACCCAGAGCACAGGGGCTGCCCAGCACGACGATTTCAAGAAGGGGCCACTGCTGCCTGGTGCTGTGTCACTTCTTGGGCTTGTTGAGTTGAGGCTACAAATGGAGTGATAGTCTGTGGAAAGGAGAGGTGGCAAGTCCAGAGAAAAAAGGGGAATTTTTAAAGGAAAAGAACAGAAGTGGAGTCTGAACCCCAGTCAGTCCAGCCCCTCCCAGTTCCATGGGTCTTTATTAAGCTTACCCTGATAGCTACATAAGTGGGTCAGGCGTAGACATGGAGAAGGGACTACCTCCTGCAGAGAGGCCTTCACTGGAGTGGAAAGTACAGCTCTGTAACATTGCAGGAGCAATTGCCCTGCGATATTACAGAAATGTGGGGCTTTAACCATTGTTCTGAGGTTGGACCTTTGGATCAATTCATTTACTTTTTTTGCCCAATCCTGCTAAATGGCCCTACTTACCCTAAGGGGAGAGGATCAGTTTGCTACAGGGGCTGCCCCTCCCATCACAGGGCCAGAGTACAAGGGTCTGTGGGGCAGAATGATTTCAAGAAGGGGCCACCCTTACCTGCTGCTGTATCACATCTTGGGGTCTGCTCTCCCAGCCCCATTATCATACTCCTCAGCCAACTATGTGTGACTCTGGCAGGCTTTGTTGTACTGTGCACTGCTCTCAACCTTTAGGGAGGCTGATTGTCTCCACAGATCAATAAATTTCAAAGGATATCCCAGAGAACCTCAGGGTCTAGGCAGAAAACTGCCACAGGGGCAGGGCCACCAGCAGAGCTGAAGGGGTCAGGGCTGCCTCTGTGACTCTCAACAAGTAGAGCCACTGGTGTGTGATTCCAGCCTGCAAGAGCTGCAGGTGTGGGTGTGGCAGCTGCAGAGTTGGGGGCCCAACCCCCACCTGGGAAATCTTCAGGAGCAGGATCTCAGTTCTTAGTGTTTCCAGAAGGCAGGCCCTCCAACCTGGTGGGCCTAGAGGCTAGAGCATTGAGTTAAAGAAAATTACTTCAAGACTAGAAATGTAATGCTATTTTCTCTGCTGGGTTTTGACTTTGCTCAGGACCTGTCACTCCCTTCTTCTTCCCTACTTCTCCCTTTTGGATGAGAATGTCTATCCTATGCTTATTTCATCATGTATTTTAGAAGCAAGTAATGAGTTTGACTCTCCAGGTTCACAGCTAGAGAACAATTTGCTTCAGAATGAATTGTACTTTGAGTCTCACCAACATCTGATTTAGATAATACCTAGATGAGACTTTGCGCTTAGATTTTAAAGCTGATGCTGGCACAAGTTAAGACTTGTGGGGCTAGAGGTAGGGAATGAAATGTATTTTGCATGTGAGAAGGACATGAATTTAGGGGGATTAGGGGTCAAATGCTATGGTCTAAATGTTTATGTACCCCTGAAATTCATGAGTTGAAATCTTAACTCTCAAAGCAATGGTATTAAGAGGTGAGGCCTTTGGAAAGTGATTAGATCAGAAAAGCTGAGCTCTCATGTTTAGGAAAGAGGTCAGGAAATTTCACCTCAAAATAGGACTTCTGGGTATAAAGAGTATTTTGCATTAAATGCCTTTAGAGAGCAAAAGATCTTGGAAGGGGCACTAAACCACTGCACTAAACCAGACTAGGACCCATCAACGAGAACAATCCTTGCCCCTTCCTTCCCTTCCCTGTTGTCTCAATGTATGCATTACAGGAAAGAAGGTAAAGTATGTTACCAGACTGGGCCCAAATAATTTTAAATACAGTACCAGTCTCTCAAGTAAACTGAATTTACAAGTCAATCTGTTTTCCCCTTCCATTCTCCCAAGTATCTATTCATCCGTCTCAATAACCATTTATTGCCCCTAAATAAAATTACTTATACTCTTCACCTCCTCTTCCCCTCTAAGATGAGGGTATGCAAATTTCTGGACCCCACTAGGATACCGAGTAATTACGCTGTGTTTCTCCCCATGTGCACAGTAAATAAATCTCTTTCTCTTATTTATCTACCTTAGTGTGACTTGATTGTTCAGCTTTCTAGAGAGAAGGGGAAGTTTCCCTCACCCTCACAATGGCATTAGTGCCCTTATAAAAGAGACACCAGACAGCTCATTTGCTCTTCCCACCACATGGCAAGAAGGCATCATCTAGGACAGCAGCTCTCAACCTTCAGGTCACGACCCACGGGAACTGTACTAAAGGGCTGCAGCATTAGGAAGGTTGAGAACCACTGATCTAGGAGGAAGTGGCCCCTTCGCAAGATGCTAAAGCTGCCAGCACCTTCGTCTTGGACTTCCCAGCCTCTAAAACAACAAAACAAAACCAAATTTCTGTTGTTTTACAAGATACCCAGTTCATTTTTTTTTTTTTTTTTTTTTTTTTTTTGGTTATAGCAGCTGATTGGACCATCAAAAACTTAGATTATTTATTTTAGATCTTTTTTCTTTTCTAATACAGGCATTCAATGCTATAAATTTTCCTCAGAGCACTGTTCTTACTTCATCCTGCAAATTTTGATAGTTTGTGTTTTAATTTTCATTTAGTTCAAAATTTTTTAATCAAAAAAAGATTTTAAAAAATTTCTCTTTAAACTTTTTGACCCATGTGATGTTTATATGTCTATTGTTTAATCTCCAATTATTTTGGCATTTTTCAGCTTTCTGTTATTGATTTCTCGTTGAATTCCAGTGTGGTGTGAGAGTGTACTCTATATGATTTCTATTTTTTTTATTTTAAATTTTGGGGGCAACATCTCATTCTACAAAATGGAATGAATGCTCCCCCTGTTCTTCTATGTTATTTAAGAATGTGGTCTGCCTGGTGCATGTTTTACATGAGCTTGAGAAGAATGTGTATTCTGCTATTGTTGGATAAATATCTATAAACAACAATTAAACTCAGATGATTACTAGTGCTGTACAATTCAACTATATGCTTAATGATTTTCTCCCTATTAGAGCTGCTAATTACTGACAGAGGAGTGTAGAAGTTTCCAGGATATGCTGATTTGTCTATTTCTCCTTGAAATTCTCTTTTTGCCTCATATATTTTGATGTTCTGCTATTAGACGCATACCAGTTAAAAATTGTTACATGTGTATATATCTTCTTAAAGAATTAATTCCTCTATCACTATGCTGTTCTCCTCTATTGTCCCGAAGTCTGCTTTACCTGAAATTAATATAGCAAATTCAGCTTTTGGGGGCTTAGTGTTAGCCCAGTATATCTTTTCTCATTCCTTTATGTTTAATGTGTATGTGTCTTTACAATTAAAGTGGTTTTCTTGTATGAATAATTTGGGTTTTTTTTCTAATTCATTGTTACAGTCTCTGTCTTTTAATACGTATATTTAGATTATATATTTTTTTTTCTGGCAGAGACAGGGTCTTGCTATGTTGCCTAGGCTGGTCTTGATCTCTTGGCCTTAAGGGATCCTCCTGCCTCAGCTTCCCAACTGCAAAATTATTAGCGTGAGACACCAGGCCTGGTTCTATAGTATACAATTTTAAAGTTATTGTTGATATATTTAGATTAATGTATCAATATTTTTGTAACTTTTTAATTCATTTGGCTTATTTTTGTCTATCTTTCCCTCTTTTATACCTTTTCTGGTTTTAATGAATGATTTTATATGATTCTATTTTCTTTCCTTTGTTAGCAAACCAGTTATACTTATTTAAAATTGTTTTTAGAAAATAACTAAAAGAGTGGAGTTGGAATGTTCTTAACACAAAGAAAGGTTAAATGCTTGAGGTGATGGATACCCTGATTACACTGATTTGATTAATTCACAATGTATGCTTGTATCAAAACATTGCCTGTACCCTAAAAAGACATATGCAGTATAGCTATCACATGCTTATAATAATTTAAAATTAAAATAAAAAAATTATTTTTAGTGTTGCCCTAGAGTTTTCAATATACAGTTAGAACAAATCTAAGCCCACTTTCAGGTCATGCTATGTTGCTTCATGGGCAGTCCAGATACCTTGGAACAGAGTACCCCAACTCCTTTCTCCCAACTCTTATTAGGTAACACTGCTATCATTTAATGAGCTTATTCATATGCTATAACCATCTGATATATTGTTGCCATCATCACTTTGAACAAATAGTGATCTACTGGATGAATTAAGAATAAGAAAAATAAAATATTTTCTTTTACCTTCATTTACTTCTTTCTCTGACACTTTGCCTTTCTTTCTTTTTCTTTTCCTTTTTTTTTAATTAAACCATAGGTGGGTACATTAATGCAGTCATGGGGTACAATGTACTGGTTTTATATACAGTTTGAAATATTTTCATCACACTGGTTAACATAGCCTTCCTGGCATTTTCTTACTTATTGTGTTAAGACATTTATATTCTACATTTAGTAAATTTCACATGTACCCATGTAAGATGCACCATAGGTGTGGTCCCACCAATCACCCTCCCTCCGCCCATCCTCCCCCCTCCCCTCCCCTCCCTCTCCCCCTTGCCCATATTCTTGGGCTATAATTGGGTTATAGCTTTCATATGAAAGCTATAAGTTAGTTTCATAGTAGGGCTGAGTACATTGGATACTTTTTCTTCCATTCTTGGGATACTTGGCTAAGAAGAATATGTTCGAGCTCCATCCGTGTAAACATGAAAGAGGTAAAGTCTCCATCTTTCTTAAAGGCTGCATAATATTCCATGGTGTACATGAATGGATCAATAAATTGTGGTATATGTACACTCAGCTTTCTTTATGTAGTCTGAGTTTCTGACCTATTTAATTTCCCTTCTCTCTGGAGAACTTCTTGTAATATTTGTTGACAGGCAGTTCTACTGATGACAAATTCTCTCAATTTTTGAGAAAATTTTATTTCTCCTTTACTTTTGAAGGATAATTTCATTGGATAAAGAATTTTACTTTGATGACTTTTATCTTTCAATACTTTAAATATTTCACTCCATTTTATTTTTGCTTTCATGGTTTCTGATGAGAAATCCAATGTAATTTGTATCCTTGCTCATGTATAGGTAAGGGTTTTTTCCTTCTTCTGGCTTTTTTTCAAGATTTTCTCTGTTTTTTGGCAGTTTGACTATAACATCCTTAGGCATAGTTTTTGGTATTGATCCTGGTTGGTATTCTTTGAGCTTTCTGGGTCTTTGGTTTGGTGCCTGTTGTTCATTTTAGAAAATTCTCAATCATTATTACTTTGAAGAGATTCAGACTATGTGACCCAAAGTATGTCACTTTGGAATAAAGATTATTTTGAGCTGAAGGCAATTGAGAAGTAGATACATGAAAAACCCTGTCACACACACCCCCCCTTTCTTCCAGGAAGGGCAAGAAGATTTTTAAGCAATGATCCTTAATCACTGGAAGCAACTGGAGACTCTTATCAGCTTGGATACAGCACCGCGAGGGACCTGCTGAAACAACCCTCTTCTTTTATCAGTTTCCTTTTTGTATATTTACCTTCCCATTGTTTACTACCCCTAAAAGTCTAAAACGTTTTTCTTTTTCTTACAACTTTTCTGTGGGTCAGAACTTGAGTAAGCTGGCATCCCTGAGATCCCGTGTGGGTTTTGGCCCGAGTCTCAGCATCTCTGCTGTGATGCCGGCCTAAGGTAGCAGTGGGGGGAGGGGTTTGAAATGTCCAGCCGGGTAGGTGAGAACATAGTCTGGGAAATGGCTAGATAGAGACCAGCATCTTAGAGATAGGATACAAATAAAGCTAGACAGTAACTGATAACTACACACTGTAGATACCGTGCAGTTGTGACTATCTGCCCTGTAGGTTGTAAGTTTCCCTCATTAAATCTTCCCTAAAGTATTCTTTGATCTGTAGTTTAGTGCTCCCCTATCCTTCAGTCTGATAGCTTTCTTCCTTGAACAAAGAACTGCCTGTTTAATTGAAACATAAAACTGTTACCTTTCCACTTTTTGCCTTATGTATACATGCCCTCAAATCCCTAATTGAAAGGCCTTGAAGGTCAGGAAGGCGCCTGTTAGCCTTGCTTAGTGGCTGATATGTTGTTGTCTCTCACAGGACAAAACACTGTGGTGTGTAATTTTCGCAGAGCCTTCTCTCCTTTCATCTGCCAGACCCCGGGCAGTTGGGTAAAGCCCTTGGATAGAGGGACTCTCAGTCCATCGTGCTGAGCCTTGATTCTTGGGTCACAACACTTTTCTACAAATTTATTGTTTCTTTGTCAAGATGATATAAGCTCAAGTTCTAACCACCCTTCTGTGTCCCTCATCACTGCATGTATGTAGGCATCACGCACTGATGCATTCTGCTTATTTTTCTCTAATCTGTCTTCTATAAGGCTAATTTGCAGGCCCCAAATGGAGAACCAAAGAAAGTAAAGAAAAAAGTCTTCTTCTCCTATGACCTCAGGCCTGGTTTTAAATACTATTCCTATCACCTGCTACAGAAATGATCCTGGGAAAAGGATTTCATTTCTTTGAGCCTTGGTATCCTTAACTATGTCACAGAAAATGACTGCTGTGTCTTATAGGATGCAGTAAGGCTATAATGAGCTCAGGCCTTACACGGCGCCTGGCACAGGGTGGTGCTACGCCCTGGTGGTTAGTGGGAGTCATGACATGAAGAGAAGTTAGCAGGCAAGAGAATGGACCTTGGACATCAGGCCTACAAGACAAAGGCAATTCCACTTTCCTAGCTGGCATATTGTCCTTCCTTGACTAATGAGGAATTCATGGAAGGGGATAGAGGTGCAGAGGCCCAAGGCCAAGATGAGTCCCAGAATTGACAGAACTTCCTAGAATCCAGGCATCTTGAATCAGCTCCAGTCATTTGCTAATCCATTGGTAAGCCACAGGTTCTTCCACTACCTTCAATCATGTCCTGGTGCATCCAGGACAGTCTTATAACATGAAGGTTTCACTAGGGCAAGGATTAGTCCATCCTGCTCTAGGCTCATAACTGGCCTTGGAAAGGCCATCTCCACGGCCAACAGTGTTCTAATGTAGTGTAGCCTGGAGATCTTAGGGGCCTCCCTGAAGCTTCCAGCCTGACCCCCCTCTGCTCCCCTCCTGAGACTGTAAAATCCCTGAGGCCGAAGGTTGCCACTCCAGGGAGAAGAGCTTTACTCCTCTGCAAGGGCAACAGCAGAAAATCCTTGCATGGAAAGGAAGGAAGTTTAATTCATTGTGGAAGTAAAGATAAAGAAGAAATGAAAATAGAAACAGTTGGAAAATGTTCAACCTAAGAGCCAACATACCCTACCTTCAACGTACCTGCCTTACAACACAACCATTAACAAATGCTCAAACAGGACTTCTGGCCAACATAGGGACCAGATTT
Source organism: Loris lydekkerianus (assembly GCA_963574355.1). Classification (NCBI taxonomy): domain Eukaryota; kingdom Metazoa; phylum Chordata; class Mammalia; order Primates; family Lorisidae; genus Loris; species Loris lydekkerianus. The sequence goes on from CAUYPK010055482.1 coordinate 13,842, forward strand.
ACCCAACCACCCGAAACAACCACAGCCACATGACACAGGCATGCCACTCCATTTGCCCAAGAGAAATCAAAGTATATGTCCCTGCACATTCTAGAACATGAATGTTTATATTAGCTTTATTTTTTTATCAGTGTTTCCTGGAACACAATAAATTAGCTTTTTAGTAATAAAAAATGGAAACAAATCAAATGTCCATCAGGAAGTGCATAGATAAACAAATGCGTGGTACATCCACACAATGCAATGTTCCTCAGCAATAAAAAGGAGTGAACTATTGGCCCACGCAATAACATGAACGAATTTGCAAAGTGGAATAAAAGAAGCGAGAGAGACAAAAGTAGGTTCGGTACCAAAGGATTCCTTTTATATGAAATGCTTGAAAATGAAAACTAACTTATAGTCACAAAAAGCAGATCAGTGGTTGTCTGGGAGTGGTACGCAGAATGGGGCTAGAGGAACGACAGGGTAGGATTACAAGGCGACGGGGGGAAGCTTCAGTGGGCCATGCATTTGTTCCACTCATGATCTCAATTTTTTTGTGATAATTTTACTGGTATGCCCTTGTTTCAAAACTTATCCAATTGTAGACCTTAAATATGTACAGTTTACTAGAGGTGAATGGTAGGTACTTCAACAGACTGCTAAAAAAATTGTTCTTCTTGCCAGAAAAAATTATTCTTCTTGAAACATTGTTTTCATTTTCATATATATATATATATATGTGTGTGTGTGTGTGTGTGTGTGTATCTTCCTTCTTATGTAATGTTGCCTTTTTCTGTTTTCTACTTTCTAAAACTATTCAGTTTTACAAGTAACCAAAGAAATTAAAAACTAAAACAAAAATAATATGCCAATCTTCACATGTATGGAAAACCTTTACAAACATAAAATGTCAAGTAGACTTGGAGAAATAGACTGCCTCTACACTCTCATACACTTTTTCTGGGAGTAGAAATAGGTTGACATTTCCGAGGACAATTTGCTAATAAGTATTAAAAGCTTTAAAATGTGCCTAACATGTTGATCTGGTCCATTTTAGGAAGTAGTTCTGAGGATATCTCCTGTCTCAGGATGTGAGAAAGACATCCTCAAAAGTATTAATTTTAGTCCTATTAATATCTGCAAAAAAAATTGCAGATAATCTGTACATCAAACAATCTGAGATTGGTGAAATGGTTTATAATGTAGTCATGCAGACATAGTTTGCTAAAAGCAAACATGGAGATGGTTGGTGTGCCAGGGGTTGACCAGGACTCAGCCCCTGTGACAGGGACCAAGTAGAGCCAGGACTGGCCAAGGGGACAGTGATGCAGGCCTGGCAAAGCCTCAGCCAACCCAAGAGGTCCAGGTGGAAAGTCATTTGATACAAGGACAGGCCAGGTGGTCCTCTGCCACTGAAGGAGCAGAGAGCTAGAGGGGTCTGCTGACCACCCATTTCTCCACCAACGACATCTGGACCTCAAGTATCTCCTTATGCACCACCATCCTAAAATCTTACTCCCCCCACCCCAGTTCTTTTCTTTTTTATGCTTTCTCTTCTGCTTCTTTGTCTCTACTGACTTTCAGAGTTAGTCTTTTTATGAAGTGTTTATTGTAGAAGTTATTTGTAGAGCCCACTGGAGAGAAAATGCTATCAAAATTTAATTAATGGGAAAGACAGTAAGTAAATAAATAAAATGAGATTCTGGAGAGAATTCAGTGCATGGGAATTACAACCACACTCACCAGAGCTTGAATTTGATGGTCTGGAAATTGGCTGACAGTAGAAAAACAAACCCTGGGAGTGCCTCCTTCCCCGGCACTCATGGGATGAGCTGTTCAAATGAAGAGTGGGGTTTTCTCTCTGGGTTAGAAGACATTGCACTGGCTTTCTGCGTGCTGTCATTCTATTGTCTGGATGTGGCTGGAAGCCCAGGATATGAGAGTGTGTGTGCGTGTGTGTGTGTGTGTGTGTGTGGGTGTGGGTGTGTGTGGGTGTGTGTAGGAGGTGTTTATTACCAGGACCAAGGACACAGGACAGCACACTCTCCTTTCTGCCTGAAAAGAGGCAAAAGTGGGGACTCCAGGACCAGCCAGTAGCTGAAACATCTGGGAAGGAGAAACATTACTATAAACAGAAACATCGGAATTCTGGGTCAGAACACAAAAGCTAGAGCTATTAGAGAGAAGAGCTGATAATTACAGAAGAAGCCATCAGGCAAGCAGCCGTTTCAGTCTCATCACTGTTAGAAGCTCATTATCAGGCAATGGGTCAAGTGCAGAACAGTGACTTGAAAAAAAGAAGTCAACAACCTGTATAAAAACTATAAATTCTGGCCATGCCAAGTATTAGCAAGAATGTAGGTCAGTGGTATTTATTTAGCTGGTGAGAGTGTAAATTGTTAAAATATTTTGGACAATTTGGCATTATCTAATAGAGTGGATCGTTTGCCCTCTTTATACTACAACAACTCCCAGGATATACTTCTAGAGAAACTCTTGGACATGTGCCCTGCAAATAATGTGGTACGATGCTCCTCATACCACTGTTTAGCAAATAGAAAAAAACTACAAACATCTCAAATGTCCACAAACTAATCAATAGATAAATAAAATGGAAGAGATTATTTGGCAATAAGGTGAAGTGTTAATACATCCCACCAACACGGATGACCCTTGAAAACACTATGCTGAATGAAAGAAGCCAGGCTACCTATTATATGATTCCATTTATATGAAATGTGTAGAATAGACAAATCTATAGAGACAGAAAGTAGATGAGAAGGCAAGGAGGTTGCTGGGGGCTGGATGAGCGGGAGAGAAGTAGAGAGTCACTGCTAACAGGTGCATGAGGTTTCTTCCTGGCTGATGTACATGCTCTGGAATTGATTGTCATTGTGGTTACTCAACTCTACGAAGATTCTAAAAACTTTAAATAGGGGACTCACGTAGTACATGAATTATATCTCCATAAAGCCATCTATTTTAAAAAATGCAAATATCCAAGAACAGAAAAAGTTTACATAGTACTATATTAACATGCCAGAATATTTTGCCAAAAATGGAGAATGAATGAACCAAAGTTGCATTCATCAACGTGATTGAACATGGATGGCATTGGTGTAATGAGGGTTGGTATTATAACACTGGGTGAAGAAAGCAAGTCCCAGAAAACTACATGGGACGTGATACTACTTTTATAAAGTTCAAAAACAAAACAAAGCAAAATGCACTTGACTCTACACATGATCTTAGCCAAAAGGCCGAGAAGTGATATAACAAAACAAAAGAATATATTGTTTAGGTGAATATATATGTAATAAAGCAACAAACACAGGGGAAAAAACCCCAAAGGAGTAAATAAATCTGGCAGATAAAAATGGTCCCTCTAGGAGGAGGGGCAGGGAAAGAGCGGTGGTGACTGCTAATGACAAATTTTGATTAGTCAAACTCTGTGCCCTGGGAAACCAAAAGTGTTATTATTAACAGTAATAGTATATTAGCATGGGCAAGGGACTGTGCTGATCACCATCCATGCAGTACCTTGCTGCATTTTCACAAGAACACGGTGAAATAGGATCCCTTGCTACTCCCCTGTGCTTGCCGCACAGGTGGCAAGTGGTGGGGCTCAGCCCTGGCTCTGTGTCCATCAGCCCCCAGAGCTCCTGTGGTCTCTCCAGCCTATGCTGAGTACCCCAACCCCCAACCCCACTCCCCACTCACACACCCGAGATAGTAGCTGAGACCGTGCTTAGGTCCCTGAGGCTGCCAGCACCACCAGTGAGACCTGGGTTAGCTGTGGGCATACGGTGCATTTCCTGGTAGGCTACTGTCTGAGTCAACCAGAATGGCTGCCATTTTGGAAAATGAATTGCTGGTGAATCAGGGGCATTATTAGAAAGTGCTGTGGGGACAGAGCATCCTCTGGAAAAGGGGAAGTTGGGGACAGGGAGGGCAAAGCCTCTGACCCAGTGAGCATGAATGAGGCTGAGTGTTGACAGTCATGGCCTGCCATTAGAGGTGCTTCCACATAGCCCAGTCTAGGGTCACGGTCCAGAGTGTCATGATCTGCTTTCTGCCTTTAGCCTTGGCTTATTCTATTGACATTTTCCATACTCTATCCTAAACTCAGTGAAGAGTTCCGTGGCACTGCTGAGCTGCCCTCTGCATAAAAACTCCCCTTGGCATCCTCTTCTTTCTTGCCTTATTGTGAAGGTGCTCAACTAGTCTGCAATTTTCAATCACATGGGACAAGGACTTTATAGGAAGCCTCAGTGAGTGACAGTGGTCTTCTCAGCAGCAGTTTGGGGGCTTTATTATTACAAAACCCTCAGGCTGGATCAGAAGATCAGTCAGGGTAAGTGGGAGGTAAGGTAGGGAGTGGTTGAAGTTAAGATTTCTTTCTGCCTTTCCCCCTGAATCTCTAAAGATCAATTCAGCGTTTCATGCTAGTGCTCAACCCACACACCTCTTGATCTACTTTAATTTCTGTTTTGGAAGGAAAGCAGAAGGGCTTTTGTATAACATTTCAAGAAATAGGCATGGATAGGCCCTGAGGGTACAGTCCCTGAAATAGTTGCTTTGCTGTATCCCACTGTGTTTCAAAAGCAGTGTGCAATCTTTGATGGGGGGAGGGGGTGTTTTGGGGACAGACAGAGAGATGTCATGTCCTCAAAGACACTGAGAGACCAGCTCACAGTCTCCAACGGGAAGACTCTGAGCCAGGGTCCAAGTGATATTCATCAAGTACACAAAATAAAAGACCAGTTCTTACCCTGGAGAAACTTGTATTACAGCCAGTCACATGACACAGCTCTAGGTGAGGTCTTGCTTTTACATCCCTGCGGAGGGGGCTCTGCTATCCCGAAAACAGATACTCTGGACTTCAGAGCTAAGGAAACATTCCTATGGAGTACAAAGCACTATTTTCTTCCTTGTATGCTCCGAGCCATTCCTTTTAATCTCTGAGCCATTCCTGTCATTTTGTCTTTGGTACTTGAGTTTAGAAAATAGAGTCAGGTAGGGTTTGGTGTGGGTCTTCACCCTTTAGGAAAGGGCTCCATGCAACTGAATGCACGATTGTTAGCATCCTGATGTCTCTGCAAAGCAGCAGTAGGGCCAGCGGTCTTGATAATTGAGATGTTTCTGTGAGCTGACTTGGGCACCGGATAATGCCCTGGAGTTCCTCCCATATGTCTGGACTCTGGAGGATGAATTGAGTTTGTGTGGTGTGAAGGCCAAGTCCTTCCTGCCAGCCAAAGCCAGATTGGGGTTGGAGTGGCTCGCATATGTGAAGGCTCTGAAATGAAGAGGATTTGATCTCAGGGAGGCAGATGCTGCTTGCCTTGCCTAATTATCCATTTTGAAAGAGAGCGTATCATCCTGAGTGCTGGAAGAGCTTCTGTGTTGAGGGAATTCTCTACCTTCGTCCCTAGGCACTGGCAGGTGTCACCAAGCCTCAGCAGCTGCAGCAGCCTGAGCCCAGCAGTCTACCTGGGTTAATAAAAGAAGCACTTCAAGCTCCTAAGCTAGAAATTGGTGTCGCAGTCACAAGTTTCCATAGCAACCTTTTACACTAAAAGAAGGACATTTGTAAATATGCATTTTGCAGGTCTCCGTTTTTTGATTCAAAATAACAGTTTTTTGAGAACAATTCACTTTGTCAGTTATATCTTGCTGCTGGAAGAGTAAAGAAATGAGAACTTCCCACTGGTCCCTCTGTTTCCTTGTGGCCCTCATTACTTGGCTCACTGAAATTAACTGGCAAATGCACTCTGAGCTCCCTTGGTGGGGCCAGGGCTGTGCAAGGTGCTGCTGTGGTGGGGCCACAGAAGAGGTCAAGACACTGACACTGCACTCAAATTGCTCAGAGAGAGCAGTCCAAAGCTACAAGGCACCATCAGTGCAATCTTGAAGAGGCTGGGTGCTGGCCAATGGGAGGACATGGCTGTGCTGCAGGAGCCCTGCAAAGGAAGGACATAACTGGCTGGACTTTTTACCCAATCACAGATCCTCACAGGGGCCTGACCAGTGGAGTAAACTGTCTTGATGTTTCCCTTAATGAATCTTGACCAGGCTGGGCCTTAGACTCACCTGTGTAGCTTTAAAATGCCCTTGTCCCATTCCCAGAGATTTTGATTTGCTAGGTCTCTGATGGGTCTTGGGCAGAGGTGGGGAACCTGTGGCCTTCTGGGTCCTTAAGTATGGCCTTTTGACTGAATCCAAATTTTACAGAATTTATTATTTTTATTAAGACAGTTTAATTCATCTTTTATATTTATATTTTATGTTTAAATTAAAATATTTAAAATACCAAAGAATAAAATAAGTTTCAGTGAAACAATCCTCCCAGTTTGATGGCATAATTAGAACATTAGTAAACCATAAGAACTAAATTGACCGCTGTTACTTCATGATTTAGTTCTAACTCCCCCCACCTAACTGGTGTCACTGCTACACAAGGCTGGTTGGTTGGTGAGAGTTAATGGGAGCTGGGCACTCCAGTCTGTCATCAGCTTTTGACAATGGCTCACCATTTCTGTCTGAAATGGAATTTACAAATAGTTGCACAATTGACAATTTTTTTTTTGAGACAATCTCACTTTGTCACCCTCAATAGACTGCCATGACATCACAGCTCACACCAACCTCAAACTCTTGGGCTCAAGTGATTCTCTTGCCCTAGCCTCCCCTGTAGCTGGTATTATAGGCACCTGCCACAATGTGCGGCTATTTTTAGAGACAAGGTCTCGCTCTGGTTCAGACTGGTCTTGAACCTGTGAACTCAGGCAATTCACCCACCTCAGCCTTCCAGAGTGCTAGGATTAAAGGTGTGAGCCACTGTTCCTGGCCTAATTGACGATATTTTAAAATTCTGTCTGCTTAAAAACTATTCTGTCATAAAAGACGAAGAGAAAGCTGAAAGAAGAAAACAGATTTTTTAATGAGGATCGGGAACTGCAATATTATCTTATTTCTGCTAAACATGAGATAATTTGCTTGCATTGTGATACTGCAACATCAAAATTAAAGAAATTCAATGCTTGGCGGCATTGTGGCTCAGTGAGTAGGGCGGCCCCATGTACCGAGGGTGGTGGGTTGAAACCTGGCCCTGGCCAAACTGCAACAAAAAAATAGCCCAGCGTTACCCTGTAGTCCCAGCTACTTGGGAGGCTGAGGCAAGAGAACGCCTAAGTCCAAGAGCTGGAGGTTGCTGTGAGCTGTGATGCTACAGCACTTGACCGACAGCAACAAAGTGAAATTCTGTCTCTAAAAAAAGAGAGAGAGAAAGAAATTCAATGCTCATCAGCATTATAACACTCATAAGGATCACAAATATTTTAACGGAGAGGGGGAGGCATGAAATGTTATATTGCTGAAATTAAAAGATAAAAATAAAAGCAAAAGCAAAGACAATTCTTTTAAGCAGCAATGAGACCTGGAAATAACGCCACCGAAGCAACTTATAAAGTAGCTTATATACTCAGGGGAAAAGGGAGGCAATTTACTGATGCAGAAATTGTGAAAGAATACATTGTTGAAGTTGTAGAATATTTAGACCCTGATAACATTTAAAAGTATAAATAACTGTCCCTTTATGGAGAACCATAACTGACAGCAGCATGTGTTAGCCTTCAACTTAACAGAAAAATTTCATGCAATGCTTCAAAGGGAAAATATATGTTATTCCATCACTTTGGATGAATCAACTGGTACTACTGTCTTGAAGTTTTCATACTTCATTTGGGTCATAACAGAAGATTTTCTTTGCTATGAGGAGTTACTCACTTTGGGCATGGGGGGTAGATAACTTCAACAACTTTCAAGATAAATGTCATGGAGTTAGACTGAATTTGGTAAACTTAGTGAATATATGTAGAGATGGTGCACCTTCCATGTCAAGAAACTATGAAGAGTTTATTGCACAGATTAAAAAATGTATTAACAGATCCAGATGGTCTCTTTTTTTTTTTTTTTTTTTTTTTTTTTTTTTTTTTTTTGCTGTTCTTGGCTGGGGTTGGGTTTGAACCCACCACCTCCAGTATGTGGAGCTGGCGCCCTACTCCTTTGAGCCATAGGTGCTATTTCTTTTTATTGTATCTCTCATCAGCAAAATCTGTGTGAAGTCTACTATTTTATGGAACACATTGCAACAAGTTACACGTATTGGTAACTATATTTGTGCAAATGCAACATGGCATCCTCAGTTTTGTAACATGTTCAAGTTGAATGATGATTTATTCAGTGAAGATTTGCTTTATCATTCTAAAGTGTGTTGGCTATTGCAAGGACAGGTGTTAGTCAAAATTTTATCTCTGCAAGAACAGATAATTAAATTTTATGAAGAACAGAATATCAATGTGAATTAATTGAAAGAAGATTTGTATAGGAATGCAGCATTTCTGTGTGATATCGTGTCAAATCAAAACAACTTGAACATCTCTTTGCAAGGTAAAACTAAGTCTATATATGATGTGTGGCAGGAAATCCAAGCATTTTGAAAAAAGACAGCTTTTATACAAATACTTCTTCTTCAAAAGGAAGTATCAGATGAATGTTTTCCCCAGTTATGAAAGTCATTGCTGAGCAGTGACTGAGACATTGCTGAGAATACAACGAAAGGTTCAGCAACTTTGAGAATCAAGACATCACATTCAAGTCAGCATTTCAGCCTTCCTTAGTTGATATTACCAAGACATCTAAAGAATTATGGATGTAATTGATTGAGATTTCAGTAGATGACATTTTAAAGTCATCGTTTGAAAGATCCATTTGAGGACAGTGCCTGTGGCTCAGTGGCTAGGGCACTGGCCCCATATACCGAGGGTGGAGGGTTCAAACCTGGCCCCAGCCAAACTGCAACAAAAAAACATAGCTGGACATCCTGGTGGGCGCCTGTAGACCCAGCTGCTTGGGAGGCTGAGGCAGGAGAATTGGCTAAGCCCGGGAGTTGGAGGTTGCTGTGAGTTGTGTGACGCCCCGTCCCTCGGTAGATAAAGTGATAAAGTGACACTCTGTCTCTACAAAAAAAAAAAAAAGAAAGAAAGAAAGAAGGAAAGAAAGAAAAGAAAACAAAGAAACAATTGAAACATGGAAAAATGCTGTAGAAAACCAACAGCTTCAGCAACATGCTCAAAAAATGCATTCTTGCTTTTCAACCACTTATTGCTGTGAATATACATTTTCCTACATAACCCAAATCAAGACACTCTTAAGGTCACAAATGACTGATGCTCATCTAGAGGATCAACTGAAACTGCAACCAAATGCTCAAATGGCTTCCAACAAAAAGCAGACAAAACAAAGTCATTAAAAAGCTAGGTAACTTTAGAATTAACAAATAGTTTTCATTTTTTTAAATTATTAGTTTCATAGAAGTTACATTTCTATAAAATAATGTACATTTTAAGTATATCTACTTGTAGTTTCTTGAATGCAGCCTTATTTGATTAATTTTTTTTCTTGTTGGGAATTCATTGAGGGTACAAGAAACCAGGTGACACTAATTGCATTTGTTAGGTGAAGTCCCTTGATTATAATTAAGTTAATGCAACCTTCCAACATGAAAAGGTCCTCCCATCCCCCCACTCTTGGGTATCTGTATTTTTTCTTAATTTTTTAATTGACAAATAATAATTATACATATTTATGGTCAAGTAATTAGTGTATCCATCATCTCAAACATTTATCATTTCTTTGTGTTTAGAACATTCAATATCCTTTTTCTAGCTCTTTGAAACCATCTGTGAACTAAAAATAAAATCCCCCCCTCCAACTGACAGAATGGACCCCTCTCAGCCAAGAGCATCCCAGAAAAATCTTGAAACTGAGTTCCCAGCTATGACAGGATAGGAAGTGGGAGGCATCATTTTACCCCGCCTTTACTAATGGCCACTTTCTAAGGGCCAGGCCAGTGGTCTTTCCTGGTGAAAGACCAGCAACTACAGCGGTTTTAACCACCTATAGAACACCCACAGACAGGGTCCTGTGTCCTTGTTTCACCTTTTTGACATGGAGGTGGCAATTTTAAACAAGGACCCCATGAAAGAACAGAGAGCCCCACTGCTCTGGAGTACAGCTCTCTTTTCATGAATATTTACAACTCTTCCTATAGTTTGTTAAATAGGTATATTTAACACTCTGTTCAGTATAAAATCCTGTTCCCTTTGTCCCTCTCTCAAAGCTTGTTACTGGGAGCCCTAATTCCCAACCTGGCCACCACAGGCTGTAAACCTTTTATGAAAAATAACATTGTGTTGTTGCAAATTATAAACTTTACTATTTTTTTTCTGTTAACAAAGTTTTTTTGTTGTTATTTGTTTTGTTTTTTAGTTAGAGTCTCTCTCTGTCACCCTGGGTAGAGTGCTCTGGGATCATCATTGCTCACTGTAACCTTAAACTTCTGGGCTCAAGCAATCCTCCTGCCTCAACTTCCCAAGTATCTGGGACTACTGGTGTGCACCACCACATCTGCCTAATTTTTCTATTTTTTGTAGAGATGGGGGTCTTTCTCTTGCTCAGTCTGGTCTCAAACTCCCAACCTCAAGTATTCTTTCAACCTAAGGATTGCAGAGGGCTAGGATTAGAGGCATGAACCACAGTGCCCAGCCTGGTATTAACTATAGTTATCCTGCAGTAACATAGAACGTGAGAATTTACTCATACTATGCGGCTGTAATTTTGCATCCTTTAACAAATCTCTCTCCTTCCCTGTTTTCACCTTACCCTTCCCATCCTCTAGTATTCTTTGTTCTGCTTTTTACCTCTATGAGATCAACTGTTTTTTAGCTTCCACACATGGTGAGGACATGCAGTGTTTAGCGTTCTGTTCATGGTTTATTTTCACTTAACATAACTTCCTCCAATCTCATCCATGCTTCTATGAATAACAGGTCATCATTCTTGTTCTATGGCTAAATAGTGTTCCATTTGCATATATACCACATTTTCCATATCTATTTGTCTGTTGTCAGACACCTAGGTTGATTCTATAACTTGGCTACTGTGAATAGTGCTACAATAAATAGCAGGGTACGGATTTGACATAACAATCCCTTTGCTTTGGATAAATTCTCAGTAGGGGGCTTGCTGGATCATATGGTAGTTCTGTTTGCAGTTTGTTGAGAAACCTCCCTCCATTGTGGCTGTACTAGTTTACATTCCCACCAACAGTGTATATAGAGTTCCCTTTGCTCCAGATCCTCATCAGTAGTTGTTATTTTTTGTCTTTTGACAGTAGCCATCCTAACTGGGATGGGACATCTCCTTGTGGTTTTGACTTGCATCTCCCTGATGATTAGTGATGCTGAGAATTTTTTTCATGCCTTTGTTGTCCTTTCATATGTCATTTTTTGAGAAATATCTGTTCAGAGTACTTGTCCATTTTTTATTTCAATTTTTTTTTCTGTTGGGATACTTGAGTTCTTGTATATTCTGGATTTTAATCCCCTGTGAAGTAAGTAGCAAGTATTTTCTCCCATTATGTAAGCTGTCTTTTCACTCTGTTGATTGTTTCTTCGGCTGTGCATACTTTTTTGAGTTTGATATAATTCTGTTTGTTTATTTCACCTTCATTGCTTATGATTTTGAGGTTTTACGCATAAAGTCTTTCCCCATAATAACGTCATGAAGAATTTTCTTGGTTTTCTTCTAGTAGTTTTATCATTTTGGGCCTTACATTTAGGTCTTTCATTGATTTTGAGTTGATTTTTGTATAGGGTAAGATGTGGACATCTAGTTTGTTTTCTGCAGAAAGATATTCAGTTTTCCCAGCATCCTTTTTTTGTTTTCTTCTGAGACAGAGTTTTACTATATTGCCCTTGGTAGAGTGCTGTGGCGTCACAGCTCACAGCAACCTCAAACTTTTGGGCTTAAGTGATTCTCTTGCCTCAGCCTCCTGAGTAGCTGGGACTACAGGAGCCCGCCACAACATCCAGCTATCTTTTGGTTATAGTTGTCATTGTTGTTCAGCAGGCCCAGGCCCAGCTCGAACCCACCACCTTTGTATATATTCCATTTGCATATATAAGTGCCCATCACCTTTGGTGTATGTGGCCAGAGCCCTACTCACTGAACTATGGGTGCCAAGCCTTTTTTGAGGATTTTTGTTTCTAAATCCATCAGGAATATTGGCCTGTAGTTTTCCTTTTTGGTTGCATCCTTGTGTGGTTTTGAAATTAGGGTTATGCTGGCCTCACAGAGTGAGCTAGGAAGAATTTCCTGTGCTCCAATTGTTTTTTGGAATAGTTTGAGAATAATTGTCATTAATTCTTCTCCGTTAAGGTGGGAATGTAAATTAGTACAACCTCTATGGAAAATAGTATAGAGATTTTTCTGTTTTCTTTTCTTTCTTTTTTTTTTTTTTAGAGGCAGTGTCTCACTTTGTTTACCCTTGGTAGAGTGCTGTGGCATCATAGCTCACAGCAACCTCCAGCTCTTGGGCTTAGGAGATTCTCTTGCTTGAGCCTCCTGGGTAGCTGGGACTACAGGCACCTGCCACCTGGCTATTTTTTTTTTGTTGCAGTTTGGCTGGGGCTGGGTTTGAACCTGCCACCCTCAGTATATGGGGCCAGCACCCTACTCGCTGAACCACAGGTGCTGCCCCAAAAATTGTATAGAGATTTTTCAAAGAACTAAAAGTAGATTTACCAATTTGATCCTACCATCACCCTGGATATCTACCCACAATAAAAGGAAAAAAAGTCTTTATATCAAAAAGACACCTGCACTCATACGTTTACAATTCATAATTGATATGAAAATTATGAAATCAACCTAAGTGCTTCTAGGATTTTTATTTTTTTGCATATGGTTGTTCATAGTAGTCTGTAATGGTCCTTTGTATTCCTTTGGTAGCCTTTATGATGTCTTCTGTAGTGTTTCTAATTTTATTTATTTGGGTATTCTCTTTTTTTTCCTTAGTTTAGCTAATGATTTGTCAATTTTTCATATATTTTCAAAAAACCCAATTTGTTTCATTGATATTTTGTACTTTTTTGTGCAATTTTGTTTATTTCTGCTCTGATCTTTGTGATTTTTTTTTCCCTTCTACTATTTTGTGTTTTGTTTATTCTTGCTTTTCTAGTTACTTGACATGCATTATTTAATAGTTTACATGAAAAATTTTCTTGTTTTTTTGATGTAGGCATTTATTACTATAAACTTATCTCTTATTACTGCTTTTGCTGTGTCCCTTACGTTTTCGTATGTGGTGCTTCTGTTTTCATTTGTTTCAAGGAATTTTTAAATGTCATTCTTAATGTCTTTGCCTGATCTGCCAGTTGATCTGTCCCATCTGTCAGGAGAGTGGGGTGTTAAAATGTCCCCAGTTGTTATTGTACATGATCTATCCCTTCCTTTAAGTCTAATAACACTTGCTTTGTACATCGGGGTGCTCAGGTGCTAAGTACATAAATATTCATAATCGTTACATTCTCTTCCTAAATTGATTTCTTTTTAAATATATAATGCCCCTATTTATCTCTTTTTATAGCTTTCAAATTGAAGTTTGTTCTGTCTGGGGTAAGTATAGCTACTCCTGCTTGCTTTTTGTTTCAATTTGCATGGACTACCTTTTCTTTTTCCCATCCCTTCACTTTTAGTATGTGTCTTTACAGATGAGGTGAGTTTCATGTAGCATAGAGTTGGGTCTTGTTTTTTTTTCTTTGGCTGGGGCTGGGTTTGAACCCGCCACCTCCAGCATATGAGGCCGGCGCCTCACTCCTTTGAGCCACAGGTGCTGCCCTTGGGTCTTGTTTTTTAAAAGTCTATTCAGCCAGTCCATATCTTTTAAAAGAAGAATTTATTTCATTTATATTTAAGGTTATTACTGACAACTTAGAACTTACTGCTATAATTTTATTGATTGTTTCTCATCATTTTGTATATCTTTTATTCCTTACTTCTTCTCTTCTTTTTTATTTTTTTTATTTTTGATGTTAAGTGCTTTTCCGTAGTGATAAAATTTGATTCCTGTCTTTCTACTTTGTGTATTGGCTCTATCAGTGAATTTTATAGTTTTTCATGTTTTCATGATAGTGGTTATCAGCTTTTGACTTTTAGATGTAAGACCCCACTTGACCACTTCTTGCAAGGCTTGTTTAGTGCTGATGAATTCCCTTAGGTTTTGCTTGTCTATGAATGATTTTATTTCGCCTTCATTTCTAAAGGATAGATTTGCTGAGTACAATATTCTTGGCTTACAGGTTTTGTTTTTTTTTTCTTTCAGTACTTTGAATTTGTTATCCCAATCTCTCTTGGTCTGTTATATTTCTACTGAAAAATATGCTGCTAGTGAAATAGAGATTCCTCTACATGCAACTTAATGCTTTTCTCTTGTGCTTTTAAAACTTTTTCTTTGACTTTAACTTTTGACAATTCAACTATCATATGCCTAGGAGAAGACCTGTTTGTATTGAATTTATTTGTGGTTCTTTGAGCCTTCTAGACTTGTGTATCTATCTCTCTCCTAAGACTTTTGAAGTTTTGTTATTATTACATGTATTTTAATCACCTTTCCCCCTTTTTCTTCATTTTAGGATACCTATAATGCAAACATTTGCTCACTAATTGGTGTCCTATAAATCCTGAAGGGTTTGTTTATTCATCCTCTCCCACTTTTTTTTTTTTTTTTTTTTGGTTTGCCTGTATTATTCCAAACGACCTGTCTTCAAGTTTAGAAATTATTTTTTCTACTTGGTCTAGTCTGTTGCTGAAGCTCTTTATTTCATTCACTCAGTTCTTCAGCTATAGGATTTCTGTTTGGTTCCTTTTTATATCTGTCTATCTCTGTGGAATTTCTCCTTCAAATCATGAATTGCTTTCTTGATTTCACTGAATTGTTTATCTGTAGTATCTTGTATCTCATTGCATTTCCTTCAGGTTATTTTAAATTGTTTTTCTGGCCTTTTGTATTTTTACTTATGATTGAAGTCTGTTGCTGGAGGATTATTGTTTTCCTCTGGAGGTGTTATGTTTCCATTTTTTTTCATGGTTGATGTCCCCACCCTGATTTCTATGCAGCTGGTAGAAAAGTCACCTCTTCCAATTTTATGGAGTGGGTTTCATAGGGAAAGATTTATTTGTATGAGTGGCTCTTTGGGTGTTGGTTTAGTGGGGTATGTTGGCCTTTGTTTCATGTGGATGCAGGAGTGTAGTTTCTTTAACTATAATATGTACTAGTGGCATTTATGAGTTTTTCAGTGGCTCAGGCTGAGAGTTCGTAGTGATGGCATCATGGCTTTTCTAGGATTAGGTTCATCAGGCTATTTCTCAGATCAGGGCACAAGGTAGATCAGCTAGGTTGGGGTCTGGCTTATTGGGGTTGGCACCACAGGGCTGTTACTCTGGCCAGGAGCCCAGGCATGCAGTTGTTCAGCTGTCTTGGGGGTATGTTTGTCAGGAGTGGGCCGCAGACCTGTGTCTCAGGTCCAGGTGACAGTAGCACAGCTGCTTGGCCATCTGGGGATACATCTGCTAGGGGCAGCTTATGGGGCTGTTTCTTAGGCCTAGCACATGGATGCATTGCTGCTTAGCTGGCCTGGGAGGCATGACCATCAGGGGTCCTGTGATGGCCTGTGGGATTGTTTCTCAGGCTGGAATGTAGGCGCATGACTACTTGGCTGCCCTGGGTAGGAATTTGCTACCCTAGGGCTATTTCTCAGGTCTAGGACACAACTTACCTACTTGGCTAACCTGGGGGGGATATGTCTTCTGGGGTTGGTTTATGGGGCTGTTGCTCTGACTTAGGACACAGCTGTGAGGTTCCTCAACCAGCCTGGGGCATGTCTTGTCAGGGTTGGTCTACATGGCTATTTGTTGGGTCTAGGCATGCTTAGCTGCCAGATGTATCTTGTAAGGTCACTCAAGCAATCCTCCTGCCTTGATTCTAAGTGTTAGCCACTGTGCCCAGCCAATAGCCAATGTTTATATGATCTTACTGTATGCCAGTCACTTTTCTAGATTATATATATATATATATATATATATATATATATATATGTGTGTGTGTGTGTGTATACAAATACACACATTAATATACTGTATATACTAGAGTATATATGGCATATACACACATATATATATAAACTGATTTAATCTTCATAGTAATTTTACAAGGAAGGCAAGAGCATCATTCCTATTTTACTAGTGAAGAAACTAAGCCACAGGCTAAGTAAATCATCCAAGGTCACACAGTGGTAAGTGGCTGAGCTAACTTTGCAGCCTGAGCAGGTTCCAGTGTCCTCTTCTCCACTGTTCAGTGCAGGGTAGTTCATGGCTTTGTCATAGGGATTAAATGAGGTAATGGGTGCCCTGTGAAGTACCATAGCTGGCCCACAGTAGGTGTTCATAATAGATGATTATAATTACTAAAATTAAAAATTGATCAGGCTGGGCACAATGGCTCATGCCTGTAATCCTAGCACTCTGGGAGGTTGAGGCATGTGAATTGCTTGAGCTCAGGAATTCAAGATCAGCCTAAGGAAGATAAAGACCCCATCTTTAAGGAAAAAAAAAATAGCTGGGCATTGTGGTGGGCCTCTGTAGTTCCAGCTACTGGAGAGGTTGAGGCAAGATTATTTGAACCCAAGAGTTTGAGGTTGCTGCGAACTATGACGCCATGGCACTCTACCCAGGGCGGCAGAGTGAGACTGTCTCAAAAAGGTTGACCCTTGACCGTCAAAAGCAGAATGTTACAGATTCTAGCAGAATGTCTTACACATGGTAGGCACATAGTGAATAAATGTACAGTTATTTTCAGAGTTTCTCTCTATTTCTGTCTCTGTATCCCCACCCATGGGGATGTCTGAAGCCGAACGTATTTTCCTTGTGCTTCTAAGTGGGGAGGCAGGAGATGCTCTGATCACCTCCATTCATGATCCAAATGGTTTGCATTTTGAGATGCTCCTTAGGCTTTCTGTGGAAGATTTGAGGCAAACCTCCTCTCAATTTGGCCATCAAAATACAGTAATTTTTTTGTTGTTGTTGTTGCTTCTGTGTGAAACTTCACAAAATTACTTCCTTAGATTCACCCCAAATACTATTTCTTGCTCTGAAAGAGCATCTTCTTACACTCTCACCACCATTCTTTTCTTTTTTCTTTTCCTGGGCAGAAAATGAGCCACAGCCTCGGTGTGCTTCGATCCATGATGGCCCTGCTTCGCATTTGCTGAGGAACCCTGGGGCCAGAGGCTGAGCACCTTTCTCAGGGCCACACTGAGGGCACAGTGAGGGTGGCCCCAGGGAGTAGAGACCTGGCAATGAGACTTTCCCCTTTTCCCCCAACTCACACCTAAAGCCAATTTCACATCAGGTGAGCCCATCGTGGAGATCACTAGGCTTCACATCAGGTCGCAGCTGTCATAGCTCTTTGTCTCCAGACTGGTAATCTCCATCCCATCTAAAGAGTCCTCTGTGGACTGGGTGCCAGCACAGAGTACAGCCCAGCTCCTCCAAAGAAGGTGATGGGGCCAGCAGAACAAGCTGTGAATGTTTCCAATTACAACATTCCCTGGAGTTTACCCCAACTCTGGGAGGTTAACTAAATGGGTTTCTTTGATGTGGAATTTTAGATATGTTTTCAAGGGCCTCCCACAAGTGGTGTGGCAAGAGGCATCACCCACACTAAAGCACAGAGAATTGAAGCTGCCGCCTTCCTTGAGCTATTTTTATTGAAGTTTCCCTAACACTTGACTCAAGGTTAGTCATAATGCCACAGCTGTGGATTCCCACGTGCCCTCTGTGCCATCCGTAAGCAACTCAAGGGGAAACGTGTCTGCCTCAGTGCTAAAGGGTCTGGGATTGCCTGAGAACTCGGGGACAACTGTGACACCAGGCTGCATGGTCCTTTAGCTTGGAAGAAAAGTCCAAGTGCTGTCACACACTTGGTCTCCCTTATCTTCACCCAAATGCAATTACCATATATACGTGAGTATAAGCCGAGTTTTTTCCGGCACAAAATTTGTGCCGAGTTCGGGTTTTTCAGCACAAATTTCGTTCCGGAAAAAGCTCGGCTTATACTCGAGTATATGCGGTACTCTAGAATCCGGGTGAGAAAAATGGAGACCAGGGGGTCCTGTCCAAACCAAAGTCAAATCTGAGCCTTCCAGTCTACCACCCAGGCCCTCAAAGGGCTCACAAGGAAGGATCTGGTACCATATCCCTGTACTTGCTGCTGCAAAAAGACTGCCTCTGGGGCATGTGAGAGTTTTGATGCATTAGAAATCATGTTCGGTCAATATTCACAGAGCGTAAGTTTTACATAAAGCCTTTTGTCATTTTCCCCAAGCAAACGGTTGCGTGCATCGTAGCCCAATAAACATACAGTGTATAATTGATTTTTGATGGAAACAGAATATTTTCAACAGGAGCAGAAAAAACAATTTCCTTTCAGTAGGAGAGAGGTGTCCATGTCATGGGGGTGTATTGTTACTATGTCTAAGACTCAGGCTTGCTCCACTCCAAGGCAGGGGGACTCTATCTGCTCCAGTGAGCCTAGTTTGTCTGTGCAGGCTCCCAAACAAATCTGAAAGGGTCTCTGGACATTGATGTCTTCCATCCAGTTTCCCGCCTATTCAATCTGAGGGTTTCAAGGCCATCTGTGTTAGTGGAAGAAGTCTTTAGTTCTTTCTGTGTTTCATGATTTTATCAGTTGAGTGAAGGAAAATAAAGCAAACCAGTGATGATACACAGAACCCCTCACTGCTGCTCCCTCTGCAAACCTCCCCCAAAGCTCATTTGGCTTTTTATTTTAAACCATCCATTCAGCATTGCTTTGCTGCTCATTAGAATCAGCTGGGCAAGTCCACACCTGTAATCCTAGCACTCTGGGAGGCCAAGGTGAACGGATTATTTGAGATCAGCAGTTTAAGACCAGCCTGAGCAAGAGCAAGATCTTGTCTCTACTAAAAATAGAAAAACAAGTGGGGCATTGTGGCCAGCACCTGTAGTCCCAGCATTATAAGATGCTGTGGCAGGGGCCTGTAGTCCCAGCTACTTGGGAGGCTGAGGCAGGAGGATCACTTGTGCCCAGGAGTTTGGGGTTGCTGGGAGCCATGATGATGCTATGGCACTCAACCCAGAGCAACAGAGTGCGACTGTGTCTCAGAAGACAAAAAAAGGGGGTGGGGGTGGGGAATCACCTGGGGAATTTAAAACAACCCCTGAACTCTGGACATTGGGATTCAAGCATTGGTATTTTTAAAAACTTTGCAAATGATTCTAATGTGCAACCAAGTTGAGAACAAGTAAGCAAATCAGCACTTTCTCAGGACTTAGGAGCTCATGAATCTCCTCAGGATCCTGGCAAATGGAGGTTTTCATTCAGGAGGTCTGGGGTGGGGCTGCAGAGCTGGCACATCTAAATACTTCCAGGTGCCCAGCACTGTGGGGCTTCGGGTCACACCTTGGATAGATTCTCCCCTGAGGCCAAGTGACTTGTGGGAAACAGGGAATCCTGAAGTAATTTAGGCAAAAATGGGCATGGAACAGCAAGAAAGCACCTGTGATTATAGAACTTCCATGGGTTGTCAGGAAATGATTTCTAAGCTTTGTACATGACGGGACCGGCAGCTACATAAACCGGGGAGGAGCTGGACTTCCACAATCTAGAATGTTTCAGACCAAAGTAACCCAGGAGGTCAGGGATGCCCAATCCTGACTGGTTACCATAATCGCCAAGGAGAGCTTTCTAGAAATATGTATTCCAGGCCCCTCTCTGAATAGCCCCTCAGCACCTTAGAGAAGGGGCCCAGGAACATGTATGTTTAAATAGCAGATTTAGGTTCAGACAAATTTTGAGAACCCTCCCCCTGTCCCTGACTTATACACATTTTGCAGAAGAGAAGCTCAAGCCACAGGCATGAGCTTCTCTTCTGCAACATTACTGGCATTTTCTACGGAGGGCTGACAGGAGAGAAGAGAGAAGCCTCAGTGAGCGATGGGCAGAACTTCTTCCAGGTCACGATTCAGGGAACATGATTCTGGCTAATAAATTCAGGCTCTGTGTCTGCTTTCCTCAGCTGTCAGGTTAACTTTATGAGACAGTAAAGACAAAAACTGAATGTAGTGATAGCTGATAAAAAATATAGCTTGGCCTGGAAGAAGAGAAGGCAGTTAATGCTTCTCCAAAATACTATGTCCAAGGCACCAGGAGAAGTGATGCCCCAGGGAGTACAACCCCCTCTGGGTAAGCTAGATGCCCAGCCCTCCAATGTACATGGGGGCTGCACCTGGTCAGGGCTCACCCTCACACACAGCTGTCTGGCACCCTTCTGCCCCTTCAAAAACCAAGAAGATTTTTAGAGCCTCATGACAAATCACAGCCATAATCCTAACCTCTGTCTGGAGGTGCTTTTACCTGTCTCATTGTGACTGCCCACGGCTCTACAATCTGGAACTCAGCAAGATGCTGATGTTTGCAAGTGCCAGTGTGGAATCTGCTTTGCTCACACTGAGCATCTCAGGGAGAGATAACTATGTTCAGTTCAGGTCCGTTGGATAAATAGCACTCACACCCTGAAGCGGATACCACCCTGGCCAAGGTCAGCTGAAAACACCACCTGCTGAGAACTTACAGATAGTTGCCATAATGGGATTTCTTTACCCAATAAGTTATCCAATATACTTTTTCCTTTATCAATGCTTGATTTTTTTTTTACTAAATTAGGCATGAATTTTTAGTTTTAAATCTTAATCATGTTTCCTCATTTATTCATGTCCTTCTCTCCTGAGCACATGCTCAGTAAATATTTTACATTTATACATTTTAATGTTCTTGATCCTGTCAGGGAAGTAGGATTGTCTCCACTTTACCTCTGAAGAATCTGAAGATCAAACACCACATAACCGGATACCTCAGTCATTCACTGGGGTTCGAACTCAGATCTCTCTGGCTCTGAAATGCCTTCTCCTTCCCCCAAATCACATTAAGCTCCCCGTTCCCAAAATCACACTCTCTCTCATTTTGGAGACCAAGGCAGACTGGTAATTGCAATTTTAAAAAGTATATTTTTTTATGGCAAAGATGTGATAAAGCTGAAAGCCACACTACCAACTGAAGCTGTTTTCAACATGTAATAATTTAAGATTCATACTTTGTTAGCACTCCCCAATCAATAAGTTATTTTCTCAGAGAATCTGCCCCCTAACCTCCCCACAATCCAAATCTGGACCCCCTTTACTGCAAGGCATCACCCTCTGTCTGTTTCCTCTATGAGCAGCACAAATGTGGCAGCATTGAACTAATGCTCCTCCCATGTGGGCACCATGCTACTGGCCACCAGATCAGGGATGGACAAACCTGCAGGATGACAGGTGTTACCTGCATTATTCCCCTTTTAGAACTACAGTAGGACCTCTGTAGTTGACTGCCTCCCAATATCAACCACTTCCTTAAGTTGACCTAATTTTCACAGACTGGGCACGGACCACATGTACGTATCAGTACGGCAGGCCTAGTTCCTTATATTGGCCACCTCTGTGTGTTGACCAGCTTGGTACAGCCCCTTGGGTGGTCAACTTACAGAGATTCCACTGAATTTACACTGCCAGATTGCAGCCTATTTCTTTAAAATAAGTTTCTTATTTTGGAATAGTTTCAGGTTTACAAAGAAGTTGCAAAGATTGCCCAGGAAGTTCTTGCCCAGGTTCCCCAATGTTAACCCCCACATCACTATGGCTAATTATAATGTCAGGTAATTTTAAAAAGAGATTATGTTTTTCTTTTCCTGTGCAGTGGAGGTTAACCACTGGACGTGCTGTCTGAAGACCTGAGTTTTGGGAGCTGTGGCCTTGGTACATGTGACGATCCCTGCTAGTCTTACTTTCACCAGGCACTAGAAATAAAGCGATGGCCCTGCGGGGGCATTTTAGGAGGATTAAATGAGTCCACATCTGTGAAAGCCCCTGGGATGGTGCCTGGCTCACTTGTTGATCATGAACCTGGATAATCTGCCTTGAAGTAGACGTTTCCTTTAGGCTGCGCGATGAAAACACGAGGTTCCTGAACACTTTCTCTGTCCTCCTGCCACTCGGAGCCACACCTCGACTCGTGTTTACTTAGTATACTGTATATTTGTCTCCCTGCTCCTGCCTTCCCTCGTCCTTTCCCGATAAATCCTGTTTGACAGATTCAGGCCAAGGGCGGTTGTTCTCCGCAGAGAGATCGTTCCTCTTAACGACTTGCATCTTTCAAAGTCTGGGCCACCCCGGGAGCGCCCGGACACCAGCGCGCGTGGAAATCACAATCAGCGGAGAAACGCCGAGCCCAGGCGACTGGCTGCCAGCAGCGTGCACAGGGGAAAACAGCTCCTGAAGTGTCGGCTCCGGGGGCTGCAGAAGGAGAGAAAACGATCGTGATTGGAGACCGGGGCTCCTGTCACTTCCCTCGCCCCCCACCCCACGCGGGGTCCGCTGCCTGCTCTGTGGGGCCCTGGGGCAGCGCGGTGCGGGGAGAGGAGTCGCGGTCGCTCCTCGGCTGTGCGAGCCAGAAGTGGAGCAGGAGGGAGACCCCCCTTTCTGCCAGGGAAGAAATAAGTCAGGGAAAATCTATGAGCAGAGGAAGAAGAGGATGAGGAGCAAAACATCACACCTTTACACACGGGATTCTTTTTCTTTCTTCTTTTTTTTTTTTTTAGACGGAGTCTCACTCCGTCAGCCTAGGTAGAGTGTTGTGGAGTCATCACAGCTCACAGCAACCTCAAACTCTTGGGCCCAAATGATCCTCTTACCTCAACCTATGAGCGTCTGGGACTACAGGCACCTGTCCATGCTCAGCTAATTTTTTTTATTTTAATAGAGACAGGGTCTTACTCTCATAAGCTCAAGCAATCCACCTGCCTTGGGCTCCCAGAGTGTTAGGATTATGGGCATGAGCCACTGTGCCCAGCCTCACACAATGGGATTTTGAAGGGAATTATGACTAATCTTGAAAGTTATGATGTATGGAAAGTTCCAGAAATATAGGCCTTTCCTCCCTTTGCATTAAATATAGTTTGGAAAAAGTCAATGTCTGTCAAAGACAAACATCTTTGTCACCACCACTTTTTAAAATTGTTTTGTTGTTGTTGTTGTTGTTGCAGTTGTCACTGTCATTTTAGTTGGCCGGGGCTAGGTTCAAACCTGCCAGCCTTGGTGTACGTGGCCCAGTGCCCTACTCACTGAACTAGGGGCCCTGCCAATGACCAAGGTGCTTTTTACCTGTTATCTGTTGGAAAGAAGACTGCCCTGTACTCCAAAATGAGATACAGAAAATATATATGTTTCTTGGCACACCTAACTACCAATGTACAGGAAAGAGCGTGGAGCTTCAGCTGTACAGTTGCCAAGAGTGATTTTGGTGCCTGTTTCCTGATTCTTTTAGGGCAGATGCAAACACCTGGAAGATGGACTCTCCCATCCTCACTGTTCTCTCCCCTTTCCCTTCCAGCTTCCCCATTTCCCTCCTTCATCCTTCCTCCTCCACCTGATCCAGAGTTCTGTAGAAAAGGGTGGAAAAGAGGGAATGGCCAAGTGTCAAGGATCAAAGTTCACAGGACAGATATAGAAAAGAAAGAGAGAGTTTAGTAAAAACAGCTTTGACCTTAGGAGTTAAGAAAGCTGAATTTTAGTCTGAGCTCTGGCAGTAAATAACAACAGCAATAATTAGATATAACAATAATAGCCCTTGCCCTTGATTGACCATTTACTATTACCAGGCATTATTCTAAGCACTTTAAATTTTACCTGCCCACTTGTATGAGGTGGGTACAATTATGGTGCCTGAATTAGTCTGTTTTCTGTTATTTATATCAACTTATAAGAAAAAGGGATTTATTTCTTACAGTTGTGGAGGTTAGAGTCCAGGGCCAAGTCTAGTGAGGCCCTTCTTGCTGGCGGGGGCCCTCTGCAGAGTCCTGAGGAGGCTCAGGGCAGTAGCGATGGGGACTGAGCGTGCTCATGAGCTAGCTGGGGTTTCTCTTCCTCTTGTAAAGTACCAGCTCCACTCCCTGACAACCCACTTCCTGTCAACTCATGATTCATTCTCTGTTCTTAAAGGTGTCACCTTTTAATACTGCCACTTTGGGGATTAAGTTTCCAAGACATGAAATTTGGGGGACACATTCAAACCATAGCAATGCCTATGTTGTAGGTGACAACACCAGGATCTGTATTTCTTTCTGTTTTGTATTAAGACAGAGTGTCACTTTTTCACCTTCGGTAGAGTGCTGGGGCATCATAGCTCACAGCAATCTCAAACTCTTGGGCTCAAGCAATTCTCTTGCCTCAGCCTCCCTAGTAGCTGGGACTACAGGCACCTACCACAATGCTTGGCTATTTTGTTATTGTTTAGCAGGCCATGGGCTGTGTTTGAACCCATCAGCCTCAGAGCATGTGGCTGGTGTCCTAACCACTGAGCTATGGGCACCCAGTCCAGGATCTATATTTTTTACATACTGTCCCCAATGTCACACAGCTCTCAGACGCTGGGCTGGAATCCAAACCAAAATGGAAGCTTGTGATCATGACACTATATCACCTCCCTCATGCTGCTGGAAGCAATTTGTTTAGATTCTATGCACATCTGTGAAACAAGAGGATTTTAGATTTTAGATGTTTTCCCAGCTCCTTGTAGACCTTTCTTTAATCAAAATAAGTCCTAGCTTCATCTCCTAGTCACCACCTCTCAAGACTTGATACTAAAAATATGACCCGATGCTGCTGAAGGCAGACTGGAAGTGGAGATTTCACAACTGATGTGGCCTCTCAGCATCACATCCTGAGGCCAGGTGAGAGGAGCCCTTAGACTGTAGGCAAAATATTTGGGTACACCGAGTCTCATGCAAAAGACCTTGTTGGCAACTCTATAGATTAGCATTGCAACCTAACAGAATGTGGGAATGAC
The DNA here is from genome assembly GCA_963574355.1 of Loris lydekkerianus. Lineage (NCBI taxonomy): Eukaryota > Metazoa > Chordata > Mammalia > Primates > Lorisidae > Loris > Loris lydekkerianus. The sequence goes on from CAUYPK010055482.1 coordinate 38,701, forward strand.
ACTAAGGTGTTTAAGAAATGAATCAGACATGCATGAACCTTGAAGACATCAAGCAAAGTGACATAAACTAGACACATAAGGGCGAATAGTGTATTGTCCCACATACTTGAGGAACTTAGAAAAGTCAGTTTCGTAGAACCAGAAGGTAGAACAGGGAGAGGTTGCCAGGGGCTGGGGGGAGAAGGACACAGAGAATTTGTGCTTAATTGGCACAGAGTTTCTGCTTGGGAAGATGAGAGAGTTCTGAACATGGACAGTGGTGACGGTTGCACAGCAATATGGTGGACTTAATGCTAATGAACTACGTTTGAAAATGGTTAAGATGATACATTTTGTGATATGTATATTTTACTGCAATGAAAAGAAGAAAATAAATCAAAAAGCTTTGTATTGTTTATGATTGTATCATATATGTTTAATAAAAAATAAAGAAAATTATAAAAATCTAATTAAAACACAATTTCTACCAACCAGAAATAATCATAATTATAATTTCTACCCAGTCTTTTTCCTTTGCATTCCTCTCACACTCCCTTTCCCTCTCTCTCATCTACATATAAATAGACTCAAATATTTGGGTTCATACTGTATAATGTTATTTATCCATTTTATCTATTTCATTTAACATTACATTATGAGCATTTTCCAAGCAATTAAAATTTATTTGTAAACATAATTGTAATGGCTATGAATGCTATCATTTATTCAGCTCTTTCTCTCTTCTTGGACATTTAGATTTTTCTGATTTTTCACTCTGTAAACAGCATTAAAGCTGTCACACTGGTGCACTCATCTCTGCCTTGCTTGGATTACTTCCGTAAGACTGGCTCCTAGAAGCAGAGTTACTGAGTTCCTGGGTCAGAGGACAAGTTATATATTCCAAAAGCCTTTTTATTTTATCTCCGTGCGTGTGTGTGCGTGTGTGCGTGTGTGTGTGTGTGTGTGAGAGAGAGAGAGAGAGAGAGAGAGAGAGAGAGAGAGAGAGAATTAGTTTCAGAAGCCCTTGAACTGTCCTTTGTTCCTTGAAGGCCTGTTTGAGGCACCTGCTGTCTCTCCTCTTTTGGTTAATGTTGGCTGTCCTCATATTCCTGTCCTTGAAAACTGCCTTTGGGGAAGATGTGTTTGAATGCTGACCATCCCTAAGGCAAAAACAAGAGATCCAAGCAGAGGCCGTCTGTTGAGTAAAAGTGGATTAGGCGGCATCTGAGGTTTTGTCTGTGTCAACCAGCTTGTATCACACAAGGGGGTGTGAGGTGAAGGTGGAACTCAGCTCCCCCTCGGGGCATAGAGGAAAGCTTCCCTGGCTCAGCTGGCATCTGAACCAAGGTCTCAGCTTAGTCCTGACTGCTCACTAAAGCACCCCAAACATTTCTCCCTCAGAAGAGCATGGAAAATGAAACCTTGCTGGAGCTTCCTTGGCTGCTGATGAAAAGTGGTTAAATGTAGCCTGGACATCACCACCTGGGCTTCCCCTGATCAGATGGTGTCACTTATTCTGAGAGTCACAGGCAGACTCACCCTGGTAAAGGAAGCCATGAACCTCTGCTCCTTGGGCTGCTGTCCTCTCTCATTATGTTTTTTCCACTGCTCGCCGAAGCTCCCCTCCAATCTAGAGCTCAGCTCAAATGTGATTTCTACATGGCAGCTTTGTTGCCCCTCTCAAACTAGATGGACTCGCCTAACGTGCCTTTTTTTATAGCGCTTTTCACAAGTCCTAATTATACTAATTTGGGTAATCATTTGATTAATATATCATTTAATGTTTTCATTCAATAATTCCTTTTTTTAAACGTGCCCGTCTGTGCCAGGAACCACACTGTTTGTGTGGATGATGGTGATGAACAAAACCAATTTGGATTCTCTCCACTGGGAACTCAGAGTCCATTGGAAATGGCCAAATAATAATATGATTGCAATTTATATATTTATATATTATAAAGGAAACAAAGCAAGGGCAATGACAATCATTGGTGGGGCGATCTCACCAGACAAAGGAGTAGCAAAGGTCCAGGAGAGTGAGAGGGGCCCCAGGGAAGGAAGCTTAGGGACAGCGGGGCACCTGGACATCAGAGAGAGTTGGAGGAGCCGAGAGGCAGCTGTATGGAGGGAGTGATGTAGGTTGGAGGGGATGGACGCTTGGTAAAGGGGGGCAGGTGGACAAGGACAGAGTGCGCAGCAGGAGAAGGACATGGAACCAGATCCAAAGCAGCTGAGAGGCAGGAAAGTGGCCACTAGAGTAGGAGACATGGAGGTCAGTGGTGGCCTGGACACCATATTCCAGCTGCTGCAGCAGACTGCAGTGGGTTGGGGAATAAGTAGGGAAAAAGAAAAGCAAAAACTCTCAAAGTCCCCTCCCAAATAAATGCAAATGAGAAGGTAAACTTCTCAGGTACCTATGAAGAACTGGCCCTGCAGATCACTCATTAGGAAGGTAAGGAGCTCCCATAAGCAAGGACAAGCAAACTGTAACTTTATGTCTCCAGACATTGTCTAACATCTAAAACTAAGGTCTGTTTGATTCCACACTAATAACAAATTGCAAGTTTACCTTTATAGGCGCAGAACAGAGACAAGACAGCATCAGACAGTCTTCTACTTACCCAGGGACACCTACATAAATACTGCTTCCTTCACTCTGTTTTTATCTTCTAACATGTCATTTATCTTAAGTAAAATGTAAATTTTCCTGCATTTCATAAGTATGCAATCTTTGTCTCACTACCTCTTTTTACCTTTCTTTCTTTCTTTATGCCTTTAAATGCTGAAAACTTCCAGATTCCCCTTCAGAAAAGAACAACTGTAGCACCGTCTGCAGTTCATGATGTTCCCAGGTTCATCCTCAACTTTGACTTACTGAACCTTCATCAAATGTTTGGATTGATAAATGGTGAGCCCATGAAAGGAGCCCTCGGAGTACAGCTTCTTTTGACTTGTAGCAATTTCTCTCTTTGGGACTAATGTACAAACTAGAGTTTAATTGATTGCCGAGTTTTGCTGAAGCCACAGGTGTCTCTCCCCTGAGGTTCCTCAGTCTCCTCCCCAATTTTTGGCTTTGAGATCCAAAATTTATTTTGCTAGTAAACATCTCTGAGTTTTGCTCATTTCCAATAAGGAAGGCAAGTCTCCTTGATTCCATGATAAGGGCGAGCAGGCTCAGCTTGGTCACATCTCCAGGTAAAGAGCTAGTCCGGAGTTTCATTTTGATCTTCTTTTTTTATTATTTATTTTTATTTATTATTATTATTTTTTATTATAGATAAAAATATGCACCATAGATGTGGCCCGACCCATCACCCTCCCTCCACCCAAACCTCCCCCCTCCCTTCCCCTTCCTTGGTCCTTTCCCCATAGTCTTGTGGTGTAGTTGGGTTATAGCCTTCATGTGAAAGCTATAGTTTAGCTTCATAGTAGGGCTGAGTACATTGGATACTTT
>CAUYPK010055485.1:0-142632 GCA_963574355.1 Loris lydekkerianus
TGCTTGCTTTACTTACTGTGTTCTTGGCTGTGCAGAAGCTTTTTAGTTTGATCAAGTCCCAGTAGTGTATTTTTGAAGCTGCTTCAATTGCCTGGGGCATCCTCCTCATGAAATACTAGCCCAGAACGATTTCTTCAAGGGTTTTTCCTGCACTCTCCTCTAGTATTTTTATAGTTTCATGTCTTAAGTTTAAATCTGTAATCCAGTGAGAGTCTATCTTAGTTAATGGTGAAAGGTGTGGGTCCAGTTTTAGTCTTCTGCAAGTTGCCAGCCAGTTCACCCAGCACCATTTGTTAAATAGGGAATCTTTTCCTCACTGAATGTTTTTAATTGGCTTGTCAAAAATTAAATAACGGTAAGTAGCTGGAAGGGACATTTCTTAATCTGATAGAGGCCATCTACAGCAAAACCACAGCCAACATCATATTGAATGGAGATCAGGAACCAGACAAGGCTGCCCATTGTCTCCATTGCTTTTTAACATTGTAATGGGAGTTTTAGCCACCACAATTAGGGAAGAAAAGATGATCAAGGGTATCCATATAGGGTCAGAAGAGATCAAACTTTCGCTCTTCGCAGATGATGTGATTGTATATCTGGAAATCACTAGGAACTCTACTACAAAACTCTTAGAAGTGATCAAGGACTACAGCAGTGTCTCAGGTTACAAAATCAACATTCATAATAGGTAGCCTTTGTATATACCAACAATAGTCAAGTTGAAAAAACAGTTAAGGACTCTATCCCATTCACAGTAGTGCCAAAGAAGATGAAATATTTGGGAATTTATCTAACAAAGGATGTGAAAGATCTCTATAAAGAGAGCTATGAAATTCTAAGTAAAGAAATAGCTGAAAATGTTAACAAATGGAAAAACATACCATGCTCATGGCTAGGAAGAATCAATATTGTTAAAATGTCTATACTACCCAAAGCAATATATAATTTCAACGCAATCCCCATTAAAGCTCCACTGTCATACTTTAAAGATCTTGAGAAAACAATACTTCATTTTATATGGAATCAGAAAAAACCTTGAATAGCCAAGACATTTCTCAGAAATAAAAACAAAGCAGGAGGAATCACGCTACTGGACCTCAGACTATACTACAAATCAATAGTGATCAAAACAGCATGGTATTGGCACAAAAATAGAGAAGTAGATGTCTGGAACAGAATAGAGAATCCTTTAGCTTTTTAAACAAGTTTTTACTGATACTATGTAAGAAATGTGCTAACTCTAGGTACTGGCTATGTAGAGATACATCCATAAAGGATACTAAACAAGGAGCAGATTTTATTCCTATACCACTTATTAATGGGTTTAATTTTTTCTATTCCTAACTGCTCACTAGCTGCTGCATAGATTCACATATGCTGGATGAAACATCTTCTTATAACCAAAATGATGTGAGGGCTTTCTGGGACCATCAGTGGATGTCTACATGAATGTTGGTATGTATTTATGCACAAAAGCACACACATCTTTGGAAGAAAAGAGAAATTGCTTTTGATACTTATCTGCCTCTGATAAGCTGTGTGATTTTTGAGCAAGTTGCATTATTCTCCCCTAAACTTGGCTTTATTAAGCAATGTTCTCTGGTTACTTTACATCTAAAGGATAGTTGGTGATTCCAGGAATTTGTCCTCAAAAGTTGACTGAAATGTAAGAATTATACCTAATGATGTTGAGCGGATAACATTTATAAGTTTAATTATTTTAATTATGAATACATTTATGGTTGCAGGTCCTTCAAATACAAGAGCATTTGTACTGAGTAATTTCTTATTCTACATGGTGTTAATGGGCCTCATGGAAGGGAATTTTCCTTTTATTGGTCACTCTGGGGGTGTTTCTCCATTACTTCCCTTAATTGCTATATTGAAAGACATGGTCATAATGCTGTTGCCTCAAGAAGAAAACATTGTGCAAATTATTGAGATCTTTAGACTGAAGATAAAGGCTGTCAAATTCTAGTTGTCAGTTCCACTGATTCTGAGAGCTTGGATAAATTAATGAAAACCACTGAACCTCAGCCACCATCATTTTAAAATGAGGCACTTGTTCCAGATTTATTTCAACACCATTTTGTATAGCTAGAGGATAGTAACTTGGCCCTTTCACCAGGGTATTTCTTTCCATGGACAGATGGGTAGGATACAGAGTGAGAATAAATGTGAGTTTAATCTCCTTATCCTTAATCTGAATTGTTAACACCCTCTGGAATACTGCATTGAGAGGGGGGTATTGTGATACCTCATCCTGATGGAAGACACTGACATTATCATCAATTTGTGGTGGTGATTTGGGTTACTGGAATTGTGTGTCACATACCTGGTCTCTGAATTTTTCTAGGTGTCAAGTGTTTTGGCAGGATCATGAGGCTGGTTCATCACCTTTAAGATGTTGCGGTAGTGTATAGAAGAAGCCTAAGATGAATACTTGAGTTTTGTGCTGAAATTCATTATACATATCATGTTTCATGTTTCTACTGTTTGTTGAAAGCTACACTATACCATCGTCTGTGAAAATCATGCACAATAGGTCTATTAAATAGTAATGAGATATTATTCCAACTATACCAAGAAGAAAACAAATTAAGAGAAAATAAGTAACTAAAGTACAGAGAAGTTAAATAATTTTATATGATAATTTATTACTGATCAGTAATTCCTTTCGAACATGCATCTCACTAATTTAAAGCCTGTCTTTGATAATACTGAAGGTAATCTACTATAATAATATTAAAATCAAGAAAATATTTTTTGGAAAGCATCTTGTCAAACACCTTAATTTTACAAATGAAGAGCCAAAGAGATTGAATGTTTATCTTCCCAAGGCCAACAAATATCAGTGCTAAAAATACATAAGCAGGATTCCTAGCTACCAACTCAATGCTTTCTTCACTAAGGAGATTTCTTTTCCTTAGCAATACATTATGATATTCACCCCCTTTTCCGATATAAAAAGTGCTTACTATAGTATTTGAGTTTGTTGATGTTGACATCAAGAGGAAAGAGGGGGATGATGTTAATTGACCACCTATTTTGTGAGAGTTTCTGGGTGAGGTGAATCAACTTTGCTCTTTACTTCCAGAAAATCATGGTGAGGCAGAGGCAGACAGGGACTCTGGGGTCAACAGTTATATGACTTCAAAAGGATAAAGAGCAGGGCCAAGACTCAGACTCAAAGTCTCTTTAGACAAAAGACTTTGGAAAGTTTGGGTTTAAATTTGAAACAATTTTAAATGCTAAACAATTTGAATTAAGATATAGATTATGTTGCCTCATTATTTATAACATTTTATTATGTCTCTCAAGTTCTCATGTTCTCATTTCCCCCTCTAAGAAGGCAAGAATAGTTTCTTTGTTTTCTTTTTATGTCAATAGATTTAGGGACTACTAAGAATAGTTTCTTTGAAGTATGACTGGTACATTTTTGTTCTGAGTCATTTTGGGTGTATAAATAGCACCTATCTGAATAGTTCATAAACTTCTGCAATCTATATCTAAGACAATTTTGTCATGTCATAGCTCTAAAACTATGAGGATTGCAGGGAACAAATTTCTTTGAGTTTCTTTAATGCCTAAGTAAGTGCTGATTATTGACAGAATTATGAAAAATCAATTGACTATTTACTCACTTGGCAAGTAACAATATGAGCTTCTAAATCTCACCATATATCCTATTTTTAGAATCTTTTATTCTCTTTGTTTTAAGATAAGGTAATATCTTATTTGGAAATATATTTTGTGAATCTATGGCAGAGAAACAAATTATTCTCTTATTCAGGCCAGAGAAAATAAAGTAGAAAGAGAGATTCAATAAATTAAATAGCAGATTAACTGTTAGGAAGAGTCTTACTAACTCTTACCAAATAAAAATCCAGACCTTATATACCAGACAGAGAGCGAGAAACTGATTCTCTCAGTCAAAGAAGTGAATAGATGGCCATAGTTTAGTATCTTGTGTAGTTCTTTGAAAGGCAAGACAAACAAACAAAAAACCAAAACATGGTTGGAATGAAAGTTCTCATTACAGGTTAACATTTGGATCCTTATGCTGAATCCTACACTTATTGATTATTGACTTCCTTAGTACTATTTTTCTTCCTCTTCTTCTTCTTCTTCTTTTTGTTTGTTGTTTATTTTTTGTTTTTTAGAGCAAGCCATAGTAATTTGATTCTTTGGGGATTGAACCTCATTTTTTGTTGTGTGAATAGATAATCTTGATTAAGAAAAATATCCTCTAAATTCAGATGCTCCTTTTGCTCTGCTTATAAAAAAACTATATATCATAAAGACTATATATATAAATAATTTACAATAAAAAGTATACACTTTATGTTTTAAAAACTCAGAATGATATAGTTTAATAAATAGCAATGTAGAGCAGAGATATTCAAGCAGATGGGTCAATAATCTACATCCTTCATGCCTGAAAGCTAAGAATTGTTTTTACATTTCTCATATTACATTAATGAGTTGTAAATAAATGAAGAAGAATGTATGTGTATGTCCTACAAACCTGAAATATTTAGCGTATGGCTATTTACAGAAAAAGGTTTTTTTGACTCCTGAGTTAGAATGTTTTAAAAAATATTTAAACTTTATAACATTATTATATTGTACAATCTTTTTTATAATCATTATTATATTATTGTAATCTTTTCCCATGAAATATTTTATTTGATGTTGACATTTAGTGTAGTTGAATTATTAATAGTCCATTTTCCAGATGAAAAATGGAATTTTCAGTTAAATTGAAGTGACAAATACATAATTATTTAACCTTTCAAATTTGTGGATGATGTGAAACTCTGAATTATACCTACTACTTTAGAGTATCAGGGCACTATGAATTAGTAGTAAAATAAAGTAATATTCATCTACTACATTAATAATATTATATCAAAGTGAATAAATCATTCATTTATATCCAAATATTACAATTCATACAAATAAAATACAGATAAAATGATTTAACAAAATCTATATAGTAAAATATGCACAGCCTTTTTGTTTTATACATGAGTCAGTTGCAAACTAAGTATGTTCTATTATTGTTAAAAGAGTTTATGGAATATAATAGTCATAGTCCCTTGGAAATCTATATTGGGGTCAAAGTGGTTCTGCTAGAGCTCTAAAATGGTGTGAATCAAAGTAAATGCAAGGGTTATTTAGTAACACACCTGGACAGTGAATATGTTTGACTTTATTCCTGTGAGGTCGAACAATTAAGTTTGCAAACTTGCCACCACGCATTTACCTTGGCAGCACTGTACAAACAATTCAGTAGGGTTTCATAACCTTGGTATATCAGTGTCTCACAGCCGTGTTTGTATTGCTGTATGGTGGTGACTTGCTGAGTGGCGTTCATTATTATTGTTTTGTGACTTTTTAATAGTGTCATGAGAATGTCAGAGCTTAGATTAGAGAAATTAAAATTCTTGTTAAACTTGGGGCAAGAGTGGAAGTGAAATCAGGACATGTTAATCCAAGTTTATGAGGATAATGCCATGAAGAAAAAGGCAGTATAAAAATGGGTTAAACATTTTTTCTGAGGGAAAAGAGTGTCACTGATGAAGATAGGCCAGAGAGCCAGTAACTAGCAGAACTGACAAAAATACTGCAGAAACTTGTCAAACTGCATGTCAAAACTGTTAGCTCACTGTGAGAACCATAGCAGACCAAGTAAACATTGATAAATAGGACAATCTTAACTGAAAATCTTAGCCAACAACTTATGTCTCTTCCATCATAACAGTGCATCAGCTCAAATGGCGCTGTCTGAGATGGAGTTTTTAACCAGCAAACAAATAACTGTATTGAAACACCCTTCCTGCTCACCTGATCTGGCCCCCAATGACTTTTTTCTTTACTTCAAGATAAAGGAAATAGTGAAAGAAAGACATTTTGATGACATTCAGGACATCAAGGGTAATACAATGACAGCTTAGATGGCCATTCCAGAAAAAGAGTTCCAAAATTACTTTGAAGGGTGCACTAGGCACTGGGATCAGTATAGCTTCCTAAGGTAAGTATTTGGAAGGTGACCATAGCTATATTAAGAAATGAGATATAGAGCACTTTTTCTAGGATGATTTTTCAAACATAATTGTCAGATCTCACACATAAGAGAAAGAATTAACATTAAATTGACTTATTTGGTATGAAAACAAAATATATTCATGAAATAAGAAACTTATTTGTAAAGTAAAGATGAGATTCATTGTGTTTTCTGGATAAATAATTGCTATTATTCAAAATGTATGATGAATTCTGAAAACAGATGAATGCTGAAAAACTTCCCAAATGACACACCAAGTAGGAACACGTTGTTTTCATTATAGTATAATCAATAATGTGGATGATGATTTAGGTAGCCTCATTAGCAAATACGTAAATTACATAAAGATGAGAGAGGAGTACCTTGTTTAATGGTAGTGAGTTGTAACAATTTTTTCCAACATACTTTAATCATTTGTACATCTTTGCCCCAAGTATCTCAATATATGTTTTAGTCAACTGGCCTCCATGACGTTTCAAGATATCAGTTGCTACAATAGCTGTTTTAGCTATTTAGCTTTATGTATGGCTTGGCTATTATCATAGCTGATACATTTAAATGTCCAGATGAATGAAAGCACCATCTCAGTTTACATAACATCAGCTACTAATTAATGATTAAATTTTAAAAAATGATAATTTATGTAATACATGAAACCATATGCTTACACAGTGCCAGAAAGTGTGTTGAGGCAAGTAGGGTCATTAGAAACTGAATGCAATATTACAGGCAATACATTGTAGTCAGTTGGGAGTGGGTGGGTAGTGCTTAGTGGAAAGGGGCAGATTAAAAAGGCAGAGACTAATAAAGTTATCCCAATATGAATATCTATCATTTGATACTTGTATTTTAAGTTTTGGATGAGAAAGCATACTATATATACCATGGTCACTTCCCATAGATCTATATCCTGAACTGTATCATCTATTTATTACCATTTTGATGGTGAAAATATAAAGAAAGCAACCAGAAAGTTAAAGAATTTTATTAACTAAAATAATGCTTGCTTAAATTATATACATCTAGTATTTGCTTTATTTTTTTGCTCTCTTTAATCCTTTTTTGTAGGGGTCATTGTTGGTTCCAGAACTTCTGAAACAGGAGCTTTCTCTGACCTAGGCTTCTTATGTGAGTACTATGTGAGATGCTACAGTTGCCACTATACTGTTATGAACACAGGAACATTTAAAAAACACACACACACACACACACACTCTTGAGGAATTTAGTAATAGGGATTCTGAGCATAAAATGTGTAACCCCAAACATACAGATCAGTCAGCTCATTAATTTTTAAATTTTCTTTTCTTAATTTGTCTTATTTAAATTATAATATAAAATTAGATGTGTTTATGTACAACATATTTTGAAGTACATATATTTTGGAATAGTCGAATGTAGCTAATTAGAAAACACATCAATTCACATAGATACCTTTTCTGTGGTAAGAACACTTTTCCACTCTGTTAGATTTTTTCAAGAATACAATATATTGTCATTACCCTGTAGTCATTGTGCTGTACAATAGATCACTTGAATTTACTCCACCTATGTAACCATAAATATATATCTTTTGACAGACATTTCTTTAATCCTAGCTCCTCCCTTCTTCTAACCACCATTCTGCTTTCTACTTCTATGAGATCAACTTTTTTAGATTCCACATTGAGTGGGATAACACAGTGTATGTCTTTTGTGTTTGGTTGACTAACATAATACCGTCTAGCTTCATACATTTTGTTGAAATGACATCATGTTTTTTTCTTTTTTTGCCTTAATAGTTTTCCATTTGGTACCTATGCCACATTTCCTGTATTCATCACCCACTTATGGATACTTGGGTTGATTCTATATCTCAGCTATTGGGAATAATGCTTCTGTAATACAGAAGTGCAGATATCTCAACATACTTATTTTATTTCCTTTAAATAGATGCACAGTAGTGGTATTGCTGGATCATATTGTAAATCTAATTTCAATTTGCTGAGGAATTTTCATACGGCATCCCATAATGACTAATTTACATTCCTACCAATAGTGTGCAATGGATCCCTTTTTTCCACATCCTTGTTAATACTTGTTACCTGTAGTGTGTGTATATATATATATAAAATGGCCCTCATAACAGGAGTGAAGTGTGACTAGGAAAGAAAAAAGAAATTTAAATCATCTAAATGGAAAGGAAGGAGTTAAATCATCTATTTACAGATGATATGATCTTATACACAGAAAACCCTAAAGATTCCATTGTTAGAACAAATTCAGTAAGTTGCAAGATTCAAAATCAATATTGATTGATACAAAAATAAGTAGTATGTCTATACATTAATAGATACCATTTGAAAAAGAAACAAGAAATCCCATTAGTGATACCAACAATAATATTTAGAGAAAAATTTAACGAAAGTGGTGAAATCTTTCTGTACCGAAACTATGAAAAATTGATGAATGAAAGTGAGGAAGACACAAACAAATGAAAAGATATTCCGTAGTCATAGATTGGAAGAATTAACATTGTTAAAATGTCTCTACTGTCTACTGTGATCTGCAGATTCAATAAAACCTGTATCAAATTACCAATGATATTCCTCAAAGAAATAGAAAAAAAAGTCTAAAATTTGTGTGGAACCACGGATTTGGCTATTAAGATTACTAATAGCCAATCAAATTTTGAACAAAAAGAACAAAGTTGAAAATTTTGCACTACCTGCTTTCAAAATACAGTGCAAAGTTATAGTAACCAGAACACGAAGGTACAGGCATAAAAACAGACAAACACAAATGGGGCAGAAGAGAGAGCCTAAAAGTAATTAGGCATGTTTATAGTCAACTAGTTTTTAACAAAGATGCCAAGAATACACAAAGAGGAAGGGACAGTCTCTTCAACATATTATGCTTGAAAAAATAGATATTCACATGTAGAACAATGAAACTAGATCCCTACCTCTTATAATATACCAAAATCAATTCAAAATGGATTAAAGACTTAAATGTAACATCCTAAACTATGAAGCTACTAGAAGAAAACATAGAGAAAATCCTCATGACATTGGTTTTGGGCAATGGTTTTTGTATGTGATCCCAAAAGCACAGGCAATAAAAGAAAAAAATAGATAAATGGGATTAAAAGAAACTAAAAAGCTTCTGCACAACAAAGAAGACAATCAACAAAGTGAAAACACAACCTACAGGCTGGGAGAAAATATTCGCAAACTATACATCTGATAAGGGGTAAATATACTAAATTCGTAAGTATTTTAGAAACTAGTTTGAAATTCATAAGTAATTCAAAAAATTCAATAGCAAGAAAAGAGATAACCTGATTAAAAAGTAGGCCGAAGACCTAAGTAAATGTTTCTCAGATCGACAAATGGCCGACAGATATACAAAGAAATGTGCAATATCACTAATCATGAGGGAAATGAAAATCAAAATCAGAATGATACATTTTCTTCTTTTTGAATATGCAATTCAACAAATTATAGAAGGAGCAGTAAACTAAAGAGTGTAGAAAAAGATATTAAAATGTTCAAAGCATAACTGTATGATGAGCAAGCATCAAACAGTATGAAGTATCATGAGAACACTTTCGTTCTTTGAGAAAAATAACTAAGTGGATAGCTCATTGGCAAGATTGTTGAAGAAAGATAAGAAATATTTTAAGCATTAGGTATAACAAAGAATATATCTTTTTTATCTTTATATAATACCTCTGTGTATGTATAATAATCTGTAACACTAAATTTAATTTTTTAAAAATATGAATAGGATATATAACTTGATTTCAGATTTGATAAAAATAGGATAAGAAAGAAAAACAAAAGACCAAAAATGTATAAAGCATCGAGGTCATACAATAATGTCACTATGTAGGACAAAGTTTTAATAGCATTATTATTTAAAAAGTTTAATTCTATTCCCTGTGTTTATACTTGTAAATGTTTTTGAAGGATACAGAAAATGCCATACTGAATTGTGAAACATTGGAAGCATTCTATACTGCTTATTAAAGCCCACAAACAAGATAAGTTAACTATGAAACTTCTATTTAATAGTGTGTTAGAGTCTTACAAAAAGAATAACGCACAGCATGGATATGAAGTGTAAAGATTTGCAAGGGAGTAAGAAAGTCATCACTATTCACATATAATGTGTCTACATAATTTAACTTTAAATATCTTGTGTTTCTATCAGGGCTAATAAGAAAGGAAGCAAGATTTCTAATTTGAAGCTTACTATCTAAATATCAAGCAGAGCAGCAACAAATAATTAGAAAAAAATAAAAAATTTATTCTGATCACAATAAATATCATAATGGCACTTAGGGGAAAATGAAAGTAGATGTGTAACAACTTTACAAAAAACATAAAATTTATTGGAGATAATTAGGATGAATTTTTAATAAATAGAATAATATTGCTTATTCATGGAAGAGAAGACCCATAAAGTCATAAATTATTAAAATTAATTTATAGTTAATTACAATTAAAATTAAAATCTCAACTAGGTTTTCTATGTAACTTGACAGTATGATCCCAAAAATATAACGGGGGGGGGGTTTAAATTAATTTTATAAAGAATAAAGAGAGAAAATGTAACTTAATAGATATCAAAGTCTCACTTTAAAAATAAAGTAATTAAACAGTATATATATATGCAAGAAGGAGACCTACATGCATAAAGGTAAAGTACCGATTAATCAGAAAATAGTACTGGGAAAATTTCTATTCATATGGAACTTAGGTGGAAGTTTTGAACTCGATACCATGAACAAATTAAATTTTAGGTATCTTAAACATATAGAATGAAAAAAGAAATCAAAAGTAGAATACATTTATTTCAGGGTAGTAGAGAATTTATTGAAACGTACAAAATATTAAGGTAACCAAACTGAGGCTAAGGAAGGTTTGATAAACTTGATAAATTTCATGTGTAGTAAGTGCTTAATTTAGTGATAAACCAATTCTGGTATTCCAGAGCCTTTGTTTTTAATACTTTTGTTCTTTGTGTGGTTTATCTTAGGAAAACTCATATCCTTTTTGTCATTCAGTGGACCAATGAGGAGTGGTTTGGGATGAAGGTAGAATAAAATTGAATGACCAACAAACAGAGAGAGAGGATGCTATTCTCTATCAAGAAGTGAAAAGGAAGTTTCCTTGCCTTAGAAAAAGTTATTTTGGTTTGCATTGTACTAATAATGACATCTTAATAGAATCAGTCAGGGTCAGCCTGCTACCTTCTTCCAGGGAGAACTTAAAGGAAGGGCTCTGGGCTTTAGAGAATTTTTTTTAGCAGCATTCAGATCCAGCGGTTTTAAGCTACCAGCTCCTGTCTTCTTACTGTCAATCAACTGAAGGACTGGGTGTTAGGAAGACAGAGTCAGATGACAAGCAATGTAAGTCAGGCAGAAGAAGCATGCTGTTCACCTGTTTGAGTTTGGAGTCTGTGAGATCAGCTTCCCTCCACAGTAGTTCCTCTGTGCATGTCTGGCATGTATTCTGGCTGGAAGAAGAAAACACAACAGCAAAAATGTAAGTAAATGGTAAAGCCTCAAGCAAAGCTCTTGTTACTACCTCATCTCGCCACATGTGCCTACAGAAGGGTCACAAGATTCATGAACTGAAATAGGTTAGCTAAGGAACCACCATCACAACCACAAAAAAGGTTTTCAATGTTATCAGTGCAAAATTCATAGCCAAGTACAAATGGACAAATTTGTACTCAGATGAACAGGTTAAATCATCTCAAATATTGACATTGTATAATCTCTTATAGTGGAAATCTCCATATTTTTACTACTTCCAGTCATTAACAAAGAGTATTGACTTTTCTTTTTTGCCAGTATATGTACATTTTTTACTTAAGTGAAATTTTAAAAAAGAGCGAACTATGATGCAATTGTCTTTGAAAATTATCACCATAATTTCTATGCTTGACATAGGTGTTCGTGGAAACAATTGTGCTGAATTCAACTTCCAACTTACTAGAAATAGATTATGTTCACTGAGCACTTATTATGGGTTAAACACCAAGCTGAACACTTAACATACAGTAACTCATTTGATATTCTCAATACCCTCTATAGAAAGTAATCTTGTTCTTTTTGCCTGAAGAGCTAATGGAAACTTAGAAAAATTAAATGATTTGCCTCTTTCATATATTTAGCAATAGAAAAAAACTCAGCATTCTAATTCAGGCAATTGATTTTATGTCTATGTTCTTCAGAACTATGCTATAATGCTCTTGCATGACAATTTTTAATAGTAAACTATTGAAACAAAAACTAAAAAAACTCACTTTCAATTCCCCACCTTTGTTGATTTCAATTATTCAGATTCTTTATCATTTTCCCTCATATAGGAAACATATTTGCATATTGGAGTAGTATCTTACCTCTCATTTTATCACTTAAGCAAATAACACAGTGTTTATGATATAATATTATTTTGGAAACAATGATTTTGATGTTTGCTTAAAAAATTGTAATACAGAAAAATAATTGATCATTCCCCTATCCTTGAACTTACAGGTTATTGCTAACTTGATGTTGTTCTACATGAAGCTTTACTTTGTATTATTTTCTTAGAACAAACTACCAGGAAATTGACTTCTGGGTTATATGCTATTTTTTGTGTAGGCGTAAAAGCTGTACATTTTTATATGAATTGCAGCTGCTCCTTCTGACTTTTTTTTTTTTTTTTTTTTTGCATTACTTTAGAACACTGATGATTTGCTTTAAGAACATCTGTTTGGGGCATCTGCTTGACATGACTGAAGGGTTTATCTGGTTGAATTGGTCAGTGGAAAAGTTTTCTTTTCTTTTTCACTAACAGATTTAAATTGCCCTTGATTTTGATGCCCTATTGAACTTGTCCAATAGGAGTGGCTTATTCTTTGCCAAGATGTAGCGAAAACTATGTTTAACTACAAGAACATCTTTAATAATTATCATCTGTCATCATGAAAAATATGCAAATTAACAACATAAGGCAATGCTTGTAAAGCATGGTGCAGTTTTTTAAGAAAGTTTAGAAAAAGTTTGTCTTCACAATAACCTACATATACAAAGTCAGTAAAATAACCTTGTAATAGCAGTTCTTAAATCTAAGAAACAGAAATAATTAAATGGGCTTAAGTTTATACAGCTATTGAGAACAATGAACTGGAAGGGTCTTTGGAAAGGAATTTATATTCCACCTTGAATCATCTTGACTTACTTTTTTTTTTTTTTTAATTGTATTTATGTATTTATTTTAGAGACAGGGTTTTACAGAATCACACAGGCTGACGTACAATGGCAGGATTGTACCTCACAGTAGCCTCAAACTCCTGGGCTCAACCAATCTGCTTGCCTCAGCCTTTCAAGTAGGTAAGGCTATGGGTACTTCACCACATGCAGCTAAGGTGTATAGTTTTGGGTTTTTTTTTATTTTTTTATTTTTTTGTTTGTATTGCTATGTTGCCCAGGTTGGTCTCTAACTCCTGGCCTTAAATGATCCTCTTTCTTGGGTCTTCCAAAATGCTGGGATTACAGGTATGAGACATAGTGCCCAGCCCCACTTTTTTCAATTTTGACATTGTTGTAGTCACCAGCTGTACACAGTAATCTTGTTACATATGCAACCTCATCAATATGAAAGAATTAACACTTCATGGGATAACTCCTGGCTAGGTGCTGGTATATAAGTAATCCTTTCTTTCCATTGGTGCAGGGAGAAGGGAGTCCTAAAGTGCATTCTGTGTAGCTCTCAAGAGCATCTCACAAGGAACCAAATTCCACCACCATGTTGGTGACCAGATCCATAACACATCTTTGAGTTCATTTTTTTCTCCTTATTCCCCTCGTTCAATTCACTGAATCCTGTTCTTGGCGTAATTTCTAAAATTAAATCACCCGCATGAAACCCCTCATTTATGTTTGCTTTTTGGAAGAACCTAAGCAAAAATGTGGAGAATTTGTGCATTTAATTCCAATGGACAGAAATTTCAAAAGATCTTAAGTGGAAATTCTGATACTCAGGGGAAATGACAGAGGTTTTCAATCTAGGGATGCTTATGGTTCTTTGTTTCCAACATATGCCCATCACAAAATTTTAAGCTTAAAATTATAGATTTAAAAAAAAAAGAAAAAGAAAACATGCTAATATTTTCAGTCCCCAGAAACACAGCTGTCAAAATATATTTTTGCGTATCACCTATTTTTTATGCATATATTAATAAATATATTTTCTTTGGAAAAGGACCTCAAGTATATGATCCTAATTTTATATATAAAGGTGGTTTGTCTATCCCCTTATACTATATAGACTTAAAAATGGACTTTGTATTTTGAGTATTGTATTGTACCACTGACATGTCAGAGATCCTGGGGGAGTTCAGAGGACACACCTTTTACAATGACTGTGAGACATGAATTTTTGAGAGGAATCTGAGCATCATTGAAGAGCTCTGTGGGCCAGAAATTACAGTGGAAACTGCTGTCACTGAATTGGAATCCTTAAATGCACTGGGGATAATTGGATGGCAGGGTGGCAGGGCCAGGTGGCAGCAGTTAATCACCAAAGACAAGGTGGGTGTGGTTACCGTAATGGATAAATAGAGACAAAGCAGGTTTCACAATAGTCTGACTTGTAGAGACCAGCGGCATTGGCTAGTTTATCATTGTGTCCGTAGAAGAGAAACAGAAGAGTGTTAAACTAATTTCTCAATCTCTATAGACAGGAAAATACTAGGTCAAATGAACTAAAGGCTAACCTGAATCATTAAGACAGTATTACAGTCCCTCCATGAATTCCCAAACTTGAGCCAGTTTACAGATGCAGAATCCCTTGAATGAGAAGGGTCGGAGTTCCTTTGAGAAAGGACTCTGCTACACTGTCAAAAATTGATACCATTAATATTACTTTCAGCCTCCCCTAAAGGGATTCACAACTTTTTATCAGGCACTGGGAGAAGAAAATAATCGGATTCTTCAGGATTAATGGATGCTGGCTCTGAACTAACACGATTTCCAGGAGACCCAAAATGTCACTGCAGCAGCCTACCAGTCAGAGTCAGGGCTTATAGAGGTCAAGTGATCAATGGGGTTTTAGCTCAGGTCTATCTCAGAGCGGACACAGCATTTCTCTAAACCCCTCCTTTGGCTATTTCCCCAGTTCTGGAATGTGTAATTGAAATAGACGTGCTCACCAACTGCACAATTCCTACCTGGTGACGCTTCCTTTTAATACATTCTGACTATCTCACATAAAATAAATTAAAAAATTCATGCTTCTTCCCCAAACCAATATTGAATCTAGCATGAAACCCCCAATCTCTGGACAATGCCCACTCCTCCTCCTTCTTGCATGTCTTAGCAGAGTAGCAGCAGCTCTCTGCTTTTCTGAAATGGTCATCAAATAAAACAATGTCCACACGTTTTTGTTTTTTTTCTTTTTTGCAGTTTTTGGCCAGGGCTGGGTTTGAACCCACCACCTCTGGCATATGGGGCCAGGGTCTTACTCCTTTGAGCCACAGGTTTGTTTTGTTTATTTGTTTTCCCACGCATTTTTCTATACTGCCTGTAATAGTGACCACAGTAGGCCCCTTTATTTTTGATTTTGTTTTTAGAGGTTTCAGTTACCCTCAGTAAACTATAGCCTGAAAATATTAAATGGAAAATTTTCGAAATAAAAAAATTCACAAGTTTTACATTGCCCACTGTTCTGAGTCACATGAGAAAATCTTGGCCTTCTGGTCTGTCCCACATGGAACCTAGATTGTCCCCACCCATTACTCAGTAGTCCTTTCATTTATTATCTCAGCTGTCACAGTATCACAGTGCTTAACTTCTAGTAACCTTTATTTTATTTAATAATGCCCCCCAAAGGCAAGAATACTGATACTAGCAATTTGGATTTGTCTCAGACAAGTCATAAAGTACTTCTTTTAAGTGAAAAGGTGAAAGTAATCCACTTAATAAGAAAAAAAAAAATCATATGCTGAGGTTGCTAAGATCTACGGCAAGAATGAATTGAATCTTCTATCCATGAAATTCTGAAGGAGGAAAAAGAAATTTTGTATAGTATTTATAGGGTTCGGTACTATCTGAGGTTTCAAGCATCCGCAATGTCTTAAAAGGTATCTCCGTGGATAAGAAAGAATTACTACACTTTGTACAGTTTCTGCCATCACTGTTGCCATCTTTATTGAACAACTACAGTTAGTTATTCTAAGTAGTATACTAGTTATATTAGCAGCTTACTATTGCTTTGGTTTGTGCCTGTTTTTACATTCTTGAAGACTAATGTTTATTATTTTAGTCTTCCGTAATAAAGCAGTTGTTGTACATTCTAACTTACGTTGAGAGAATAGTTAAAATGTCATCTCCCTAAAGCTTAACATTCAAGTTACTCTTTAACAAAAAAAAGATCCAAGTGGTTCAGTTACATTTCTGCACACTCCATTTGGTACAGAGTTTGCTGAAAACCATACTTCCAAGATGTTCAAATTATATTTTTACCCAGTGAAGTAAAAAGCTACCCTTTCTCAAATGGGCTGTGCCAAAGTCTAGTCCGTCTACTAGTGTATTCCTACTTTGTGCATTAAACATCGCTAGAAGCATCTTAAGCACATGAAGGTAGAAATCAGTAGGAAATGAATATGCAAATAATGATCTCCTTGCTGGCTGTCCCCAAAAGCATTTCCTAAGTGTATTTTTTCAGAAAGAGAAGTGGCCCAAGATTTCAACTTCATTATGAAATTTACTGAGGATGAGGAGAGAGTGTCACTAATGACCAGGAAATGAAATATGCAAAGTAAGGTCAACCTCTTCCACAGACCAGTGCCCAAGGCAGATGTGATAGATCAACAATTCAGAACATGTGTTCCACATGATTCAGCAGAGAAGAGAGGAAGTAAAGTTAGAAAACTATAGAATAACTTCTCTGGTACTGTATTTGATGGCCCTGAAGTACACGCAGTAGCAGTCCTTCTTGTTTTATGTAAAAGTGTACGTGGGTGGAAAGGCAAAAATTATGGCTTATAGAAAGCTCTAACTATCAGGGGAAATTCCTATTGCAAAGGCAGAGAAACTGAGTTGGGAAAACAGACAATTTATTGTCCCCTAACTCATACTTCTCTCTTTGCAGAGCAACTTTGATAGATAGAAGCTGCTTCGTGGGGAAGAAAGACAACAACAATTTTGTGTCCCTTTGTTTTAGGACTTTGGTTCTGTCTTTTCTTATATTTCATTTTTATTTTCAGAAAAAAAGGAACCCGAGTGATGGTTTAATTTAATTTAAAAAACTGTGTGGTTTATAAATTTATCCATTATTAGGACAGAAAGAAATTCAATGATCAATTCATTGAGATGAATCTATAGAAGGTAAAGATGCTGTACCCTTGGTCCCACGTGCTTTGAGAACTGTACATCCTCATTTTCCTACACAGCACAAATGGATTTTGATCCCCACTAGCATTGACCTCAGTGCTGCAGAGTAAAAATAAACATTTATTTTTGTTTCTGAATTGGCAGCATCTTTGCTAAAATGTTCTGAACTCTATGTTCTTACTGATACAGCTCTCACGATGTTAAAATTCAGTGGCAATGAAAATGAACATATATCCCCACATACACATGATGGACTTTTTGTTTTTGTTTTGTGAATTTCGTTTTATAAAAAGTCTTACAAGTAAAAGAAATGTTGGTCACCATAACATTATTAATTTAAAGAACAATACATGCCTATGACTTGCTCTTAATTACTGTCTGTGAACAGTATGTTGAGTTTTAGAAATAAAGTTAAAAGTATTATTAGTTTGTGTAAGAGCATGCTGAAGGCATGTGAAACATACCAAAAGTGAATACTGTTATTGAACAACAATACTTAGGAAGTATGGATTTACTAACAGCTTAGTCTAGCCTAATTAAACGAACAGACTAATGTGGGTTCCATATGAAAATATCTTAACAATAGAAAAAATTTGCTGTGGAACAGGCAGAAAAAGATGGAGTAATAGTAGTTTGCTGTAGCCTGCCCTTAGGGGTACTCAACTATCTGAACATGCCCATTTCCCCCATCCCCCACAGGTAGAATATATGGAAACTCTGGCTTTTATTAGGATTCACCCTGATTGGTTATTTGCCTGAATTTAAGAGAAAAATATTTCTTCTACTTGGGGGCTATTGGTAACGGACAAAAGGTGAATGAATCCATATTCTGAACAGAGGGATGTGTCCATTTGTCTACATAGTTACTCAGACTTTAGTTCAGCACCAGAAGTAGGGTCACAGCATTATCTCTCCTGTTTTGGAGAAGGGTCTCCCCATTTCTTTCATCAGTTTCTTTCATTTTTCTATAACTCTTCTTGAGCTGCCCAGAATTGAGATTGGAAAAAATGCTCTTTTTGCAAAGAGTAAGCAAACAAAATGGAAACACCTGATTTTTTTTTTTTTTTTTTTTTTTTTAATACAGACTGTGAGCTACACTTGCTCTTTGCCTTTACAAATAAATTTGTTTTGGGGATTGGGAGTGATATCTCTTTTGTACTACCCACTTCTTCACCTGCCCTATTCCTACATGACAGTTAATACCCAGCTCTTAGTAGATTAGTGAATGATAGTTTTCCAAGATCATATCAAAGCAATGCACAATGAGTCTTATACTCTTTTAGATATCAAAGAACCAACCCTTAGTAAGTGTCCTTAAATTGTAAAATAATACAGTTTTTAAAGTTTCTTCCCTATTGGGCTTTTTTGAGGTGTAGGCAATTGATTGATCCATGTTATTCACTGAGTATGTGTTTAAACATTTGGTTTATGCCAAAGTATGTTCTAGGCATGAAGGAGGGAGAAGCATGATTATATTCTAGTATCTCACAGTTTTGTCCAGAAGAAAAGTCTTTTATGTTAAAATCAGAGATAGACAATTTGGTTTGAGAGAGGTTTTTCTGAAGCGCTTTTCAGAAAGTCTGCAAACATCTTTCCAAAGGATGGAGCCATATGTGGTGGAGGAGAAAAGGACTATTGTGTTGGCAGAAAAATAAAAGACCTATTTAAAGAAAAGCAAAAACAAACAAACAAAAAAGGTGAGCACATTGACCAGATGATAAGGCACAAATAGAATAAAAGTGGAGGGTGGTGCCTGTGGCTCAAAGGAATAAGGTGCCGGCCCCATATACTGGAGATGGTGGGTTCAAAACCAGCCCTGGCCAAAAACTGCAAAAACCAATAAAAAAAAAAAAAAAGAATAAAGTGGAAGTGAGGTTGGAATGCCAGGCTGGCATCTTTTCATGGAGGATCTTTACTATCAAGGTAATTAAATTGAAGTTTATTCACTGGATATTAGGAATCATCAGTGGGTTTTGAGCTAGTAAGTCAGAAAAATGTATTGGATAATATGTGCAGAAACAGACATGGAGTCTAAGGGAGGCAGAGGGGTTTTTGCAGTAGGCCAGGCAAGAGGTGGTGGAGTGTGAATCAATATATGTCATTGGGAACAACCTGCAATAATAATGTGAACCTGTAAAAACCATGTCCTGTGATTAGATTGTACTCAGAACATCCCTAATTTAAATGACCTATCACATTTTATGGAATCATAGTTATGTAATGCTATCCATATTAGCCTGTATCTACTGGGTCAGTTGCTTATTTTTTATTAACTCTAAGCATTAGAGTCTGATAAATCTGCCATTTCTAACAAAGTTCCTCAGCACTGATACAGAAAAGGATTCACTATCTATGACTTTAACAAATAGAAAATAATTTACATTCTTGCCAGAAATTCAATGTCAACAGGTATCAGCTTTGAGAAATATACTTGCCATTAAAGTAGCAACAGTATATAAAACTCATGAATGTCTAAAGACAAAACAGGCCTTGATATAAAACCAAATGTAAAACGCATAAAAAGAACACGATTATTACTGATGTTATTTGTTTAAATTTCCTACTTTAAAAAAGCACTTTAATTACCATATGCTTATCATGTTGGTTGGATTCATTTATAGAGAGAATACAATCATTAATTATCATAATTAAGGCACCTGAATTCAAAATGAATGGCATTCATTCTTACCTCAGTTGTAGCTATGTTTTATCTCTGACAGTTGGGTTTCCAATCAAATGTTATCTGATTTTTCCCCTTAATCATTAAGAAATGCTTTACTAATTAGCACATGAAATTCATGCCACATCAGACTGAATTGAATCAAGGCCTATTATCTTGAGCAGTAAGACACTTTGAAATTCTCAGTAATAGGGCATGAATATGTTATATGGTTCATACACATTTCATGAACCTCCACATTAACACTATTTTTTTTTCAAGACAGTGCCATTAGTTATGCCATTTTCAGGACCTTTAATTCAATCATGCTGTTTAACAGCCTGTTACATTGTAGCATATAGAGTCATACATTAATTTATCTTTGGTTGCATTTTGGCAAAATGGTTATATTTGGTTGTAAATATCCTGCATGAAATGAGAAACAGAAGGCTACTTGAAAGGTACAAAGCACTGCGGAGCTAACTGGCTTTAATACTCTATTAACAATACTTTAGGATTTGGGAAGGATACCCTCCATTGGCCTGCCCTTCACCTTGCTTTCTTCTCTTGGGGTGATCTATATAACACACTGGGGGGGCCCCTTCTATGGCTGGCTTCTCTTTGGCTGAAATTTGAGGGATCTGGCTCCTTCTCTGTGATGTCACCTGAGAATGTCTATGTCCTCAATTAAAGGTCCGTTCTGTAGTCAAAATAACCTTGCCTTTCCAATTCTGTGTTTCCATATCTGGTAAACTGTCTTCTTCCTCATCTGTGTTGTGCTTTTGCTGTTACTAGTTCTAGTATTGCATTAATCCTCATGGTTCCTGCACACCCTGTTCATACCTCTGTAAATAAATCCTTTCAACTGTTGTGATATAACTGTGCTGTTTCCCCTTGGGTCTCTGATTCATGTTATATGACATCCTTTGCAACCTCAAAGTCTCAAGGCATGCAAATGAATAGCCCTTTGTCTATTTGAAACTCACAGATAGTGTAGAGAAAGTTATGGCCATCAATATATTAAAAATAATAAAGATGAAGACAAAAATTGGCATTTAATTTGTAGTCAACATGGAGAGACTACCAAAAAACTCTGTATTTCTTACTGACAATCTGGCATTGTACAGCCCACATTCCCATAGTCAGCAAGCACAGAGTGGGTCTGCCATTTTGGACACCCAGAAGGTACACTTTCCAATATGCTACGATCGTAATCAGTTCTTATGATCACTTTTTCTTTGCAAAATGACTGGCTTCAATCTTCAGCATTCCTTGCAATATTCTGCCATTTGTTGAAGGCATTTGAGTGTGAGCCATCTGTACTCAAGGATCTTATAACAAATGGATGGTAGAGCTGCACAGTTGAAATGTTATTCAGGAATTGATATGAACTTTCAATCTATGTTTCCACAAAGATTAAAGAATGCTTGGGTGATAAACTTGCTCCATTTGGCATGTTCCCTTCTTTGATTAGGTCATTAGTACAAGTAATTTTCAGATGAGACCTTCCCTTCTTTATAATATGTAATATACTAATTAAATGCATTTTGTTAAATGTAATATCATCATTTATATAATTCAAAATAAGGAATGTTTTGCTATCTATAAAATTTTAACTTATTGTATTAGCAAAGTATAATATATGAGTTCTGACAATTAAGTTTGTGACTTTTCCACCATAGGTTTACATTGGCAGTACTATACAAGCAACTAGATAAGGCTTCCTAACCTTGGTATATCAATGACTCACAGCTGTGTTAATGTCAACGTGTAGTGGTGTCTTGCTGAGTGGCAATTATTATTGTAGTTTTGTGGTTTTGTGTGCTGTCACAAGAATGTCAGATTTTGAATTAGAACAACAAACAAACATCAAATTTCATGTTAAACTTGGCAAGAGTGGAAGTCAGGGAAATGTTAGTCTAAATTTATGGGATGATGCCATGAAGAAAATGGCAGTGTAGAAATGGATTAAACATTTTTCTGAGAGGAGAGAGTGTCACCAATGAAGAGAGGTCAGAGCAGCCAGTAACCAGTAGAACTGACAAAAATATTGCAAAAATTTGTCAGATTGTGAGTCAAAATCATTGCCTATGAGAAGCATAGCAGACCAAGTAAACATTGATAAAGAAATAGGACAATTTTAACTGAAAAATCTTAGCCCCAAACTCATGGCTCTTGAAACATGACGAAGCACCAGCTCTCACAGCACTGTCTCTGAGGGATTTTTTTAACCAATAAACAAATAACTGTATCGGAACACCCTCTCTATTCACCTGATCTGGCTCACAGTGACTTTGTCCTTCATCCAAATATAAAGGAAATACTGAAAGGAAGACAATCCAATGACTCTCAGGACATCCAGGGTAGTACAACAACAGCTTTTGATGGACATTCCAGAAAAAAAATTTCACAATTGCTTGAAGGGTGGACTAGGCACTGATGTTGATTCATGGATTCCCAAGGGGGCTACTTTGAAGGTGACCATAGTGATATTCAGCAATGAGGTATGTAATACTTTTTCTAGGATGAGTTTGCGAACTTAATTGTCTGACATCATATATCTATAATCCAATTAAAATCAGTTTCAGATACACAATTTCTATTCTACTTTTTTACTTTACATTAATAATAAAACTGTATATATTATTGCCCTTTTAAAAATGAGTCATATTGCTACCTCACGATTATCTTAATCCCAATTTTTAACAGATTGTATCAAATATTTTGCTGTTATGAATGTTCAAGATGATCATTCTTATCATTTATGAAATTTTTAATTATTTCTGTAAAATGTTCATGATATAGTTCCAGAAAAAAAATAGAAATCTGGGGGTATTTTAACCAATAATTTGAACAAATTCTCTTTGTTCAGATAAATGTATTTATTCATTACAAGTTGAGTTTTGCATGTATCAGGCACTGAGAAGACTGCATAGTTTAGACATGTTATTAACTTACCTCTTCCACTGAAATAATTATAATCATGGACTCATAAAATTCTAAAGATCAGTATGTATATATTTAGTGTCTTCTACATGCAAAGAAAAGCTGTAAGCTCTAAGAAGACATAAAGATAAATTAGCCAAACTCCCTTCATTTTATGGCTCCTTAATATAGTTGAGTTTTTGATAGGTATTGAGATAATAAATTCCTATTCTCAATAATGGCAAATATATAAAATAACATAATAACACCACAGGAGTATTTTTATGTGATAAACTAGAATTATTTTTGTAATATTGTTACTTTTGCAACAATATTCTTCCAGTAACCAAAGAAAATCTAGATATTATAAAATCAAACGTGGAATTAACTATTAAGCAAATATTTTATTTTGTGATTATGTCAAAGCCTTGATTTAATATTGTGTGTGTGGGGGGCAGAGCTTAGGGATGGATAGAAGTACTACAATATTGAACTCCATACAATTCAAACTCTGAGTCTATATCTAAGATCTAGGAAGCTCTTAAGTTTTCACATAGTTGATCTCCTCTTTATGTAGGCAAGAAAACAGAAAATCAGTAAGATACAGTAACTTAATGTCATGCAATTAATTGGCAGTAGGATTGTTTCTTACAATTTATCAAACCAAAGGCTGGGGTCCAGATGAAGTTTGAAAACATATCTGGTTTTTGTAGTTGACTTTGTTTTCCTTTTTTCCTAGCAAGGAATGAGATTTGTAGTCACACTGTGTGGGTTCTTTCACATTGTCCCAATAGACTGAGTACAAGTCTGTGGATTGCATGCAGTGTTATTTCAAGATCACAAGATGTTTTAAAAACAGATGGCAGTGTACATGAAAGATCACAGGAGATGGCAGTTGACAGCAGTAATTAAAAGGATCCTGTGCAATAGAAAGGCTTTTAAATTAAGCAGTAAACTTTACATAATTAGGCATTCTTTTTTGTTCATGTTTGGCACAGGTTTTAGACAGAAAGATTTTTTTTTTTCCTGTCAACATTATTTTTTTTCCTATATTTTATGCAGAAAAAGGGTTTAAGTATTGTTCTCAGTCAGAAGTCAGAATTAGAGAATAAAACAATTTCCAGTGAAGTCATAGAAACACAGAATAGTTTAGGAAATTTTCTAAGGCCCTATGTCATTATCTGAAAAAATGGTGATCATATATATTAAATGGATAGAATTGCTCTGAGGAGGAATGTCATAATGTGGAAATTCTTTGAAATGTTAAATATGGCTATAGAAAAACTTTCACCAATTTGCAGTTCTAAAAAATGTACTTTATTTCTAAAACAAGACACAAATGAAAACATAAAGAGGATCTGGGCTCAGTTTTATGGATTTATTTGGTAACTTGTACGAATAGAAAAATAGATATCAAGAAACAGGACTTTAAAAATCATCTAGCTGAAGGCTTTCTGTCTTTTCATTTGACATTTACTACTGTGGGCCAATCCCAGAATTAGGGAGTAGTGATTGCTAAGATCAGGTCAATTATCTGAGGCACTTATCCCCTAGATTTAACTCTGTGTATATGCTTTAACAGAGCATGTGATATATGAATCAAATCGTATATCACTTTTATGAATTAAAAGAGTTAAATGTTTAGTATGGGGAAAATAGCCTGACATGGTACAATATGGAGTGTTTACTGTATCTGTCCTCCTGAGAGATAAACTTTGTCCCCATAATGAGCTTGGAGTACCCATGTGATGCCCTGATACTAAACGTGGGGCTGTGTTTGTCACTAGACCTTGACCCTGTGCTGATCTCCAGGCTTTCACACTTAACTGGTCCTGGTTTTTTGGCATTCCAGAATCTTGCTGAATTGTGATCTTCAAGCTCCTTTATTATTGACTTCCACCTTTTTATCAGCTGCTTCCTTTTGTTGAATAGAAAATCTCTCAAGAGCTGAAAATGAGATTTGTATACTGTCAGATACCTGTCTAAATGCAATATGGTGTCTGTGAACGTTAGTCACACCACTCCCTGTTGCCAACTGTTCTGAAAAGAACATGGAAGTTTCGCTGAATCTGTCCAGCAGTGCTGCATCTTATGTCTGGGTCCACCAGGTTCCTTCCAGGCAATGTGACTTTCAGACAATCAGACAGTGAATGCATTTGCTGAGGCCACGGGCTATGCCTCTGGAGTTACCAGTGATGGCTTGCCTGCCTTGACTGCCTGGAGCAAGCACACACATCACCAAACTCACGTGTTCAGGAGAGAAAACTTGAGAAACAGAGGATTCAGACTCTTCATGGATTCGCAAGGCTGCCTGATAGATCCACCTTGATGCTGGACCTTTTTCTTTGTTTAATTTTTCTTAAGCTAACAGAAGAGCTTGCCAAGTGATAATGAATATAACCTGAGCTCCTAGTAGCAGGCTTTTTATCCAAGAAAGTTTCTCTGAATTCTAATAATAAGACGATTTTTAAAATTGGAGTTGGCTTTCCACTAAATTGTGACCTCTGTGCAAACATGTGCCCCTGTATCATCATTTAGGTACCAGTGAGGAGGGTCTGCATGCCTTTCACAGGGCTTAGCAGAGGGGTGCAGTTAAGCAGGTATTTCATGCTCAACTGAGTCACAAAAATAAGAGTTAATTAGGTATGGATGAATAGGTCTCATTTTGTGTGAAACTAAACCTGAGTCAAAAAGTAGGGCACATTCTTGGTTGATTAAAGAATCACAGTCTAATAGTCTCATCTTTAGAAATATCTTAACTGATTGCCTCCTGAGAGAAAAAGAATGCTATCCCTTTACTGAAGGTTACCAAGCAAATGGCTTTATGACCTTTGGTTAGAGAATTAGCAAAGAAAATTCAGCCATTAGGTAGGAAAAAATAGCTTCAAATTCTGTTTAAGAGTCCATGATGTTGATTAGAAATAATGGAAATAATGGAAGACAATGATATAAAGGTTTATATTTATTCCTATTTCTTTTTTATTTCAAAATATTAATTAAGGGGGCACAAGTGTTCTTGTTACATGAGTATCTTGTAAAAGGTTGAGTTGAGGCCTTTGGTGAGCTCACCACCAGAATAGAGTTCACTGTACATAATAGACAATTTTTATCCCACACTCACCCTCCTCTCCCCTCCCCACTGGTTCCTCATGTCCTTATATTGCTTTGCGGCCATGTGTACCCATCTGTTAGCTCCTACTTATTAGTGAGAATGTTATTAATTTCTATTTAAACAGAAGGTATAATCTCCTGAGCACAAAGGTCCTTTGTAGAAGCTATGCCACTTCCAAGATATTATCTTTTTGGGAAGAAAGAAGCAAGCTTATTTCAATTTTCAGTAGTAATACATCTGCTAGAGAGATGCAGCACTGTTCACACGTGGGACATATGTCAAGCAAACACCTGAGACACCCCCCAAATCCAGGTAAATCAGACCCAATCAGGTGACGGGTCTGACAGTGTTATCAGATCTACAGGCTTTAGCTATTAGTGATATCATGTGGTTTATATCCAAAACAGGTAAATTATTATGAACATTCCCAAGTCACTGAAAGTGGAAAAAGCAAAATCCTGAGAAATATTGTCAACTAGAAGCAAACAGGAAGCAGGTCAGGGATCACTGATCCTCAGGGAAATAGAAGTTAAGTAGTAAATTAACTAGTAGTAATGGAATGAAATAAAATATTTTACTTATACAATGTAATATTTAACGTTGCAGAATAAAGACACCCACAAAGGTACATTTATATAAACACATGTAATATATATAAAGGTGTCTATGTGTGGATGCGCACCTATATATGAATACACATGCCTACAGACAGAAGGGCTTATTTACCTGCCATCTAAAGCAAAACAGACCTACCACAGAGAATTTTTTTGTGATATGAGGACAATAAATATTTGCTAAATAAACTAACTAATGAGTGCTTGCTAGTCTAGAGTCTGAGGTTATAGTGAAGCATCACACTGGACACAACTGCAGACAAGGTGTTTCTGTTGCTCATAGACTGAAGTTGACACTGTACCTATTCTAATTCTATAATTCAGGACACCTGCAGGATTTATGGCTCTGTAGCATGGGTCTGCCTTTGCCCTCAATGCCAGATATTTTTAGTTTCGTTGTCCTTTTAGTAGCCTTTACCAATAGCTCCCAGTGCACTGCTGGCTCAAAGAATGCTTCTGTATGCATCAAAGACCAACTGCATGGACTTTAAGACAACCGCTTTATTGTTGAAAAGCTTTGTTTATTTCTTTTCTTCTTTGTGGGTCCACAGCTATGAAATTGTTAGACATATGATCTCTGGTAGAGCTAAGAGTTATAGTGAATAAAATATGGTGAAAACACTTTGGTTGAAAGAGGGAAGATGATGTTTGGTAAGGAAGATGAGCAAAGAGGTCTACTTTGAATGGGGGTGATTTTATAGGTGTTGCCAACCTCTTGTAGAATTTTTAAACACAAACTTTAGACTTGGAAAGTGTCATGAGGAAACCAGAAAGTGAGGTAGGTAAGCCTAGAAACAAACTACAAATCAAAATATCTGTCTTACTACTTAAAATGCTTTTTTTTTAAGATTAGATATTTATTTTAGCTTCTTATATAGAAAATATATTGCCCCCTCACAGATGACTAATTAATACTTATGCTGACTGAAATATTTTTATAGAACCAGATAACTTATGAAAAGAATATTTAAATAAATTATTCTATAGCAATAAAATATTGAATATTGAATTTGTTATGTTTGTTCATTAATCATTTAAACTGGCTGAGAAAATACAGAATATTTGTGAGTAATCAGACTTATACAAGTGCACAAACAATACATCAGTGCACACTTGGACCTCAGTCTTTATTCTTCTGTCACCTGATGTCTTGAGTTGATAATCATTTATGACAGAAAACATACAGAGTGTGCCAAAAAAGGTATATGCACTTTAAGAAAGGGAAAAATTGTATTAAATTGTAAAACTCAATATATATCAACAATGTTTCTTTTCTTGTATTTCATATCTCTTGTAACTGCAGAAGTCCAATGTGACTAGAGCATTACAATTTTTATAGAGTTCTTTCCTTTCTTAAAATGTGTGAATATTTTTTCAGCATCCTCTGGATTTTCCAGATATCGAATCTTTTGAGAGGCCATAAACCTATGGAAAATTTAGGGTACCCCTGGGCACATGTAACTTCAAGATTGAGAGAAAATACACGGTAGGTTATAGTTTAACTTGTATATGAAAAAAATGTTTTAGAGGATTTCAGTGTATATTTTACTAAATTCCTTCACTTGATTTGACCTTGAAGATTGTGCATGGAAGATTCTGGCTGCGTCCTCTTGTTCACTACAGTCCATTTGCTGCTGTACCTTCTCATTTAGTCACTCTGTTTTGATTCATGAAGGATGCATAAGCTGTTTGAATATGCAAAGGAGGCTTTGCATTCAATCTAATGTCTTCTGTTCACATCTGCAATTCTCTGAATATTTTAAATGAATAATATATCAAAACAGATGGCAAAATTCTTTCCTCCATAATTCACCTGAACTAGTCCTTGACCTCAATGTAAGTTTATTTGACTTGAATCTGCAGAATTTGTTCCCACAGGAATTCTGAGTACAGGATAAGTGGAATCTGTGAGTGACTTTCTTTCTCTCCCAAATGATGCCAATTAATCCCTGAGATTGAAAATCTATTGCATAATTTTAATACAACCTCACAACAAACAAACAAACAAACAAACATGAAACAAGCTGACATGGTATGCTGAACTCAAGTATCCAAAACTCTTCAGTGCTAAAATACTACCCAGAACTACTGTGGGTTTTGTGGACTCTAAAGAAATGTTACCTTTTATTGTAATTTTAACATATATCAGGATAAATTATACATTTATGTATCATAAAGACTAAAGGATTGACAGATCTTGAGAGATATTTGTGCTCCTTTATTCATTGCAGCATTACTTATAATGCCAAGATATGGCAACAACCCCAACATGTCCATTGGTAGATGAATAAAAACGTGTTCTGTATATATAAACTTATACATATGTATGTGTGCCATTGTCAGAATCTTTTCCTACAGATTAACACATTTGGCTCTGGAGATGACAGAGTGGTGAAGAATGTTTTTTCACTTTTTAAGAATATTTTCTTGGGTTCGGCGCCCATATCAGTGGTTAGGGTGCCAGCCATATACACTGAGACTGGTGGGTTCGAACCCAGCCTGGGCCTGCTAAAAACAAAAAAATGACAACTGCAACAAAAAATAACCAGGTGTTGTGGTGGGCACCACCCAGCTACTCGAGAGGCTGAGGCAAGAGAATCGCTTAAGACCAAGCTGTGTGGAGGTTGCTGTGAGCTGTGACACCCCAGCACTCTACCCAGGGGGACATAGTGAGATTTTGTCTCAAAAAAAAAATTTTTTTTTTCTTGAATTATCTAGTTATTATGTGGGACTAAAATTTTTTTTGTCTTGAATTATCTAGTTATTATGTGGGGAAGTTTTTGAGTCAAAATTTTTGAACTAGAATTCTGACTCTACGGGTGGCACCTGTGGCTCAGCGAGTAAAGTGCTGGCCCCATATGCCAAGGGTGGCAGGTTCAAACTGGCCCCTGCCAAACTGCAACAACAAAAAAAATAGCTGGGCATTGTGGCAGGTGCCTGTAGTCCCACCTACTCAGGAGGCTAAGGCAAGAGAATTGCCTAAGCCCAAGAGCTGGAGGTTGCTGTGAGCTGTGATGTCATAGCACTCTACCGAGGGCAACAAAGTGAGACTCTCTAAAAAATAAAATAAAATAAAAAAGAATTCTGACTCTACTACTTATGAGATGTGTGACTTTAATCAGTTTACATAAAGCAGAAATAATAATGTCTGTTTAGGGTTGAGATGATGAAATAAACAAAAAAGACACCATGATTGGCAATTTGCACACTCAACAAGTGTTAGTATAAATGTTATTTTTACTTCCTCTTTTTGAAGCTGAAAGTTTGTGTATTAATCATAATTCTTATATGTGTTGGTGCTGTAAACTTTGAATCTAAATTATTAAATGATTCATTTTATGGCCTTCAAAAAATGTCTACTTTTTAATGGTATATTTGTGAATTACTTATTGCTTAGGGCTAAAGTACTTTTAGGGACCTTTTGTCTCATCAGAAATGACTGCTTTATTTTGTGAAATTTAGAGAAACACATCATAACCTGATTCTCTTGAGACTAATTGCATTTGTTGGAGAATTATTAAACAGACACACATACACAGAAGTATAATTTCAGACATTTAGTACTCCACTTAAAAATAAAAGTTGAATCAAATGTAGAAAAAATTTATTTTTTAAGGACAGCATAAGGTAATAAAAATAGTCTTGCAATTAAGGTTCATGCCCTTAAGAGCCACACTTTGGAATTAGCATAAATTAGTACGCAGGAATCTATTTGAATAAGTCATTTGAGGAGAGAGCAAAAAAACGATGTAATCATAGCCCCTGAGAAATAAATAACTGTTCTTCTAGTTGAACTTGAGCTTCTAAATCACAAGTGACTGGATCAAGAAATTCAGGGTAAAACGGAAGTTGAAAAAATGAACACTATTCTTAAGCAAGACAGTCTAGTTCTAATGAGATTTGCATAAGTCCTGAAGTCTAGTAGAGAAAAGTGTACAAGAAAAAAAGACAAGTGAGATAAAAATGACTCACTTAATGGAATTCAGAAGTCTTAGGGGATTAACAAGGAAACAACAAAAGACTGCAAAGCTATTTCTCTATCCTTAAGTGGACATCATTTACAGCTACTATGAAATCAAAGAAAACAAAAGTCACTTCTAAAATCCATCTCTAGGACAAAAAGAAATTAAATCTGAGCTCAATTTTTATCAAATTTTGTTCCTAGGAATGAATTGGTTTAACACAATACATAAATCCTCTTTGGTGGGAAGGCATGATATTAAGAGGAAATTTACTGTTATTTAAGTCCTTTGCAAATTTTTTCAAAAATAATTTTTTTTAAAGATTCCATACACTTGATAACTTAATCTTTCCATGAAATTTTCTTTCTGAATTGACAGTTTCAGTATCAAGTTACACGGTGATTGAATTCATTAAAAAATAAAAAGCTATCATAGTCATCAAGGTACCATCCAAAATTCCAAGCTAGTTTCTAACTTAAAGATAGAATAATACAGAATATTTTCCTGTCTGTCCACTTGCTGTACATTTGTTTTTCCATCAAGTGTAGACAAACCAAAAACATTCCCTTCTAAGGGTGTTATTTTGCTTTGTTTTGCAATTCATGTTTGTCTAGAAGTTTTATTTATTCTTGATTTTTTTCAGCCAGTGGGACATTTCCAGAATCCAAATGGTATTGCTCTTGTGATAAGAGAAACCAAAATAGATGTTTCTTTTGTCAACTAAGAGGGACCATAATGTTTAGGAAAGAAAAGTTATAAGGGGAGGGTTCAGGGCCTGCCTGGCTGGCATGGTAAGTGTCTAAATTCTTAGGACTGTAAGAAAAACTGCACTCTTCATACCTCTTCTAACTCTGATTTACGATACAGACCATAACAACACTGAATTGACAAAGCATGGGCAGCCTTACACACCATTTTGTGTTTTGATAAGCAATGTTAGACCTTAAGTCAGTTTCAACCAGTTTACAGAGATTCCATACAAACTGTCTTTGTGTCCTATAGTTCTCTGTATGATATGAAAAGCTAACTTCTACCTTATTTTAATGTTAAAACTGTACCCCAAAGTGAACATGGGATATGTTCACATGTATGTTTACCAGTTACTTGTGCGCTCAGATACACTCATAAATATGCACAGATTTTCCCCCAAACCCATTGAATACGTATGAGTCAATTGTGTAATATGAACCTTATGAAAAATATAAGACCCACCCTGCCCTTTTCCTCTTTGAAGAAAGAACACCTCTGGTCTACACTGGAGACAATCTATTGATTATCACCAATACAACTCTCCTTTCTATATAGTATTTAGCCATTTTGGTGGATGTTTGGACAACAAGCTAAAGAGATGTATGTAGGAAATCAGTGTTATTACTGGAATCTTTTCATAATTAAAAATTATTCCTTTAAAGCTCAGATCACACTTGATAGGAGGGACGTTAATAGGGAAAATGTTAAGTAGAAACTTTTGTGATTCTGATCTTTATTAGGTCTGGAAATCAGGATCAGTTGTGTTTCCTAACAAGGGTGGTCTTTAACAGTAATGGATGAAGTCATAAGCCTAAGGTGTGAGAATAAATTTAGAATGCCAATAATCAAACCAAACCCGTGTTCAAAGGGAACTGGTGACACATTCTTCTTTTCCCTGAGACTTTGCAAAGCACTAAGAAGAGTTAATTTTAGGGAGCTAAATAATACTGTTGGGGGCTATCCAGTAAGAGTTCTTAAGCTTGAGGGAATGTGAGAATCACTTAGGAATTTTGTTAAGCATGATAATCCCTAGTTTTACACATTGGAGACCCTGGTCTTTAGTCCAAAGCTGAGGATTTGCATGTCTAAGGAGACTCCCATGTAAATATAATAATGAAAGATAATAATGAAGGGTATTTGGATAACTCTGAGGTTAAAATAAGGGAGCCGATGAGGCACAATGGCTTTTTCTCTTTTACTTAAGGAATAACTAAGGTTAAGGCCAGGTGCGGTGGCTCTTGCCTGTGATTCCAGCACTAGGGAGGTCGAGGCGGGTGGATTGCCTGAGCTCATAGGTTTGAGACAAGCCTGAGCCAGAGCAAGACTTTATCTCTAAAAATAGCTGGGCGTTGTGGTGGGCACCTGTAGTCCCAGCTACTTGGGAGGCTGAAGCAAGAGAATTTTAAAGAAAACTGATGGATCTCTTGCTAGGTTAACCTGTAATAGAAGATAAAAGACCCAAATAAGCTCAATCAGAACTATAAAAGGAGATATTACAACTGAAACCACAGAAATACAAAATATTATCTGTGAGTACTATGAAAATCTCTATGCACATAAGCTGGAAAATGGACAAATTTTTGGAACCACATAACCTCCCAAAACTTCAGTCAGGAAGAAATAGAACTCCTAAACAGATCAATA
Source organism: Loris lydekkerianus (assembly GCA_963574355.1). Taxonomy (NCBI): domain Eukaryota; kingdom Metazoa; phylum Chordata; class Mammalia; order Primates; family Lorisidae; genus Loris; species Loris lydekkerianus. The sequence goes on from CAUYPK010055485.1 coordinate 33,108, forward strand.
ACAAGCAATGAGATTGAAGAAACAATAAAAAAAAACTTCCAACAAAGGAAAGCCTTGGACCATATGCATTCACAACCAAATATTATCAAACCTATGAAGGAAATTGGTACCCATACTGTAGAAATTGTTCCATAATATCAAGAAGGAAAAAATCCTCCCCAACTCATTCTGTGAAACCAATATCCCCTTGATACTAAAGCTACAAAGGACACAATTAAAAAAGGAAACCATAGACCAATAGCCCTTATAAATATAGATGCAAAAATCATTAATAAAATACTAGCAAACCAAATTGAACAGCACATCCCCAAAATAATCCAGCATGACCAAGTGGGTTTCACCCCAGGGATGAAAGGCTGGTTTAACATACATAAACCAATAAATGTGATTCACCACACAAATGGAAGAAAAAACAATGATTATATGCATCTCAATAGATGCAGAAAAGCATTCAACAAAACTCAGCACCCTCAACAAACCAGCCACAGAAGGAACATATCTCAAAATTGTAAAAGCTACGTATGACAGACCCATAGCCAGCACCATACTGAATGAGAAAAAGTTGAAAGCATTCCCTTTCTTTCTTTCTTTTTTTGGTATCAGCTGTTTTGAAGCTGTCATCTCTTTGTCGTACTTTCTCTTTGTACCTTTAGAATTCGTTCCCTTTTCCTTCTTGAATTTGCTTTACTGAGATTGGATTAAGGGTTTCATTTCATAAACCTGATAGTTTAGTGCAGGGTTCAGCAAACTATGGCCTCCTAGGCCAAATGTAGCCACCCCCATTCATTTGTGTATTCTCTGTGGCTGCCTCTGTGGTACAATGGTAAAGGTGAAGAGTTGCAACACAGATCATATATCCCAGAGAGCTCAACTATTTATTATCTGGAACTTTACAAAAAAACCTTGCTGAATCCCAGTAAATTCAGGCAGATAGCATCATTGTTCCTACTTAGGAGCATATGCTGAGAAATTTGGAAAGGGATGTTAAGGATGACTTCAGAATAGCCAGGAGGCTATTTGGTAGCCAGGTGGTTATAGTGGCAAAAGATTATCAGTGTTAAGACACCTGATCCAATTTCAGGGTGGAGATTTATGTATCAGAATCTGAGAATAAAATAGTTCAGTCAGAGACTAACTCTTGCCCTAATGCATGCTGGGTGGGCAGCTAGCTAATCAATTGTTCATTTAAGTCTAAAATTCTTTTGTATCATCTTGAGTCTCATAACAGACCCCATGGTCTGCAGCAGCCAGCACTTACACAGATAAAAATCAAGTTGATAAGGCATTAGAAAGGGATTATGAAAGCCAGCTTAATTAAAGAAACTTCAATGGGATCATAAATAATCAGTGCAAGTTATTAACTTTTGACAACTGCTCATCCGTATTGAGTTTGAATGGCTTCTGGCCTATAAAGTCCTTAATCTAATTCTGAGTGAATACAGTTCATAAGGGAAAATACTCTTTATAACTCATTGACTATAATCAACAAATCTTTGAAGCAGAACTTTCTTCCAAATATACCTAAGCATACCCTGCATTTTCTTGTGTTCATATCATTTACAACTTTAGAAACTTCATGGGTCAAACTTGAGTATCTCTTCCACAAAGAGCAGATCAAATGTCACTTTCTCCATAAACCATACCCTACCTAGCCCTTGTTGGAATCATTTGTTATTTTCTTGACCTAGCCCTTGTTGGAATCATTGTCTTTTTTTTTTTTTTTTTCCAGCATAATATTACTTGTGCCATAATAGTACTAGTCTGGTTTGACAATTTTAGTGTGCTGAGTCATGCATTCTCACTAGAGCATAATCTCCTTGTAGTCATAGACTGTAGTATATTCTGCTCCCCATCCCCCAACGAGCCTGTTATAGTGCCCTGCATAAGATAGATGATCAATATACTAACAGAACTTATCACAGTTTGCTGTGCTGTTTCCCCATAGATTTTTTTTTTTTTTTCCATATGTTGTTCCTATATAGGATCTAAGAAAACTTTTCTCAGGTGGAGATATGTAGCTTTTTTTCACTCATATATTTTTCCTGAGAATTCAGAACCTTTCCTTATTTTGTTAATTTTTGTTTGCTCATATTTTAAACATATCAGAAACTGAGCAAAATGAAGACTGGTTATTTTGGGAAGAATTATCAAACTGCTTGATTAAATTTAATAATTTTTCAGAGGGATTATCTTCTATTCTGTATTTTGCATGCTTTTCCATATTAGTGTAATATTTACCCAATGTACCTGTAAAATAGATTGCTATTTGTGTGTGTTTTTTTTAAGTATAAATATGGACTCTAGAGCAGTAGTTCTCAACCTGTGGGTCGCAACCCCTTTTTAACAATGAAAATACATTGTGGCATTAGGAAGGTTGAGAACCAGTGCTCTAGAGGGATAGTTTAGGTATTACCAATGTAATGGTTTTAGGAGTAGTCAGCTCCACAGGAAATTTGACATCACTGTTTCTTAGAGGTCTAGCAGGTGTAGTTTAGAACCATGTTTTTCAAACTGTGCTACAAAGAATATTGGTAGATGTGGCAGATAATATTTTGGATAATTATTCCTAACTCATTAGACACACTGGTTTTATTTTTTAATCTACAAAATTTATACTGTTTACTTCTGGATGTTGTGGAAAGAAAATGTATAAAATGGTGATATGAGAAGAATAAATTAGTGAGGGTATTTTTGTATTTATCAGAATGTAAAACAGTGTATATGCACTATAAATGTCATTTACTTCCAGTATACCTGTCTAAAGTGATAGAAGATAGCGAAGTTCGTGTATTTGCACTCATAAACCTTATGTTTAATTTCTAGATGAGATGGTTCCCAAAAGAGAGAGAGTAAGGGTGCAGTAACAGTCCCAGAGCAGGAGGAAGATGGGGAGGGAGAGCTGCTGGTGGGGCCAATGGAGGAGCTGCTCAGATTCCTTAGACTTTCCTGCACAAGAAGACAGAGATGGGGATAGGGAAAACCACTAAAAAGCATTTAGAGAAATTAAGTGCCTAAGCCATGGGGCAAGCATAAATCTAAAGGAGAAAATTCATTCAGGAAATGGGAAGAAAGGCAAATAAAACTTAAGATTTCCAAATAGTCTACTATACTATATGTTTTAGAAAGTCCTCGACTCTGTCCCAAAGTAAGAACTTTTAAATTTTACAGTGAATGCATGAACTTCTCCCACCCCCTCCTCCCCCAAATGCCTCAGGTCAGTAGCTTTTGTAATCCCAATGAATTTAATGATGTCTGGGCTAAAGGATGTTCAACAAGTTCTCTGACATTATTTTTAATTCAGGACTTCTCACAGTTACTAGAATGTACCTCTTGTTTGTTGCAGAGCAGAGGTTCTCAAAGAATGGACTGAAGAAGCCTGGGGTTTCCTGAGTCCTGTTTAGGACGTCAATGAGGTTCTTTCCCTTTCAACTATGTACCACTGTGAGGCCAAATTTTCTTCATTTACTTCAACCAAAATGACTTATGCAAAGCTTGAATGCTGCAGCACATATGAAGCTCCAGTTGTCCTTTACTGATACACTAAAGAGGTTTGAAAAAAATTTTAAACCATGCTACATTTTCATTCATTTTTCATAGATGTTATTACCTATGTCAACATGGGCTATAGTTTGAATGTTTGTGAAAGTTTGAAATCTTCACCCCCAAGATGATAGTAATTGGAGGTACTGGGAACTGATTAGGTCATGGGAGTAGAGCCGCAATGAATGGGATCAGTACCTTTATAAAAAAAAGTCCTAAGACAGACCCCCTTACCCCTTTTTGCCACATGAGGTTGGAGTGAGAAGACTATCTATGTGGACTTGGGCGCTCACCAGAACCCAACCACACTGGTGCTTGATCTCAGATTTCTAGCCCCCAGAACTGTACAAAATAAATTTCTATTGTTTATAAGCCACCCAATCAATGTATTTTGTTATAACAGTCCAGATGGAGGGAGACTATAGGCAATGGGTTTATTGTTATTTTAAAATGAATTAATAAACCCTGCTGGGCTATCCGGCAGGTCCAGAAGAGGGGAGAGCAGGGCCAGCCTGACTCTGTCCCCGGGGCTGAGCGGGATGGTGAGCTTCACGGCCAGAACAGGAACACACGGAGCCGGGACTCTGTTGAAGCAGGAACTCAACTTTATTGCGTCAAGCAGCCACTTACATAGAGTGTGGGGAAAGGGCGGGGAAAGGAGGCGGGGGATGGGGTACGTGTGATGGGTGGTAACAGGGTTGGGCCAATGGCATGGTACCACGTCGGCCGTATCTAGGTAGAGGCAGTTTCAGGCCGGGCCTTGCTGAGTCATTGCTATGCTGAAGTAGCTCTATGGATTTACTTCTAGTTAGGCTCAGGAAGTTGCACTAGGCCTCAGGTACATGGCAGGGCCCAACAAAACCCAACTTTAAAAAATTATTCACTTTAAATTTTAGCACATTAAGTATCAATAGATAGATAGATTGATAGTATCAATAGATATTATCAATAGATAATCCACATAAAGAAGCATCCTTAATAGTTTGGAGTCCTTGAGAGTTTTCAAGAATGTATAAAGCTCACAAGACAAAAATTTTGAAAACTGCTGTCCCAGAAAGAAGTCTTATCACGATTTGTTTTCCAAAATTATTTGAATAATAACAATAAGCAACCACACTGTTGCAAGAAACAAATAATGTCCTCAGCACAAGGCAGGAATTGTAGGATGACAAGAGGGAGTGATGTCTGCTTTAAAGCAGGAAGGAGCAGTGGCTTATTCATCCACATGTATCTCCAAATTTGGAAGAGGTAAGGGGAAAATGCCTCTTCCTAGAGGGGTATGCACTGTATTCTGAACTGAGATTTTATTAGCCTTTGTGCATAGCCAGGAGCTAATTCATGGGAAAAGTGTAGGCTTCAGAGGCCAAGGAGTAGATTCATGTTAAACAAAGATGGCAGATCAAGGAAGGTTACTTTTAAGTATAATGTTCCATTTCAGAAGCTGGGAAGGTCCCATCCAGCCAGGAATAGAGGTGGTTCAACAGAATTTCCCAAAGTTGTTTGTGGAAAATTAAAAAGCTTGTTTGAAAATACAGGTGTCCTGGATCTTCCTCTAGAGAAAAATTCACAAAATTGGGAGTCGGTCTTAGAATTTATGATCTGAATAAGTCTTCCCAGGTGCTGGTTAGGATAAGGCAAATTTGGGTAATTTATGGATGGGAGAATGTTCTGGATAATTTCTAGAATCACTATGCTAACACCTACAGAGACTTTTCATATGGTGAATGTAACTGGCTCTCTGAACAAATTTCAATGACCCCTATATGTTTTTTATAATCCTTTCCCTTAACTACTTGACCTTTTGAGTTGTTTCCCAGAAATGATGAATTTTCTGTAAGATGAAGGAGCTGAAATTCTGAAGGCCCAGAGAAGGCTCCCTGACACCAAGATTCAACATGCCTTCTTGCCTGGCTGCCCCAAGGCATATTATCCTTCCTTAAAAAATCCATAATCTCCTTTAGTTTGAGGGCCAGATTTCTTGTTCTCCTGACAAGAAAAGATGTCTGTTGTATTAAAAATTCATTTTTTCCACAATAATACTCATTGTCTCAATAATTGTATCTTTGTGTGATGAATGCCTGGTCCTAGGCTGTAACCCTCTGCATTTTTGATAATATGAACAAATACAGGTTTGAGTGGAAGGGTCTGGGTGACAACAGGAACAAATGGATCCTACTGAGATCACGTACAAGAGACCTTGTAGATATTTCTTTGAAATCAAACAAAGGAAGAAAAGCTTAATATGCTTGAGTACAGAGTGGAGGTGGTTTAATTTGATTTTAACTGATTTATGCTTGTTTATAAATGGATGTGGGAATCAAAAGATATCCCTAGCACAAAGACTTCCATATGGACCTGAACTTGAAGAGGAGTTGTAAATGGAGATTGAGAGGAGATACAAGTCCTGGCATCTCAAAGGTCCACTCATTCTTGAGATGGGTAAAATCACCATGCCACTACTCATTTTCCCATTGATAGTCCAGCACAAGTGCTACTTGTTTGTTTGTTTTAGACATGTGATGTGCACTGTTATGATAACAACGATGTGGCTATGGGAGGAAGAAACCAGAAGGGAACTGAAGCTGGTGCTGGTGGTGGTGGTGGGAGGGTGAATGAAGGAGAAGGAATGCTTATTGCAATGTGGAGAAAGGCAAAACAGTTAAAGTTTTTAAAGTTTTGTGAAATTTGTGATGTCATTTGAGATTCTGCTTTTAGCACTTCTTTCTCTGAGCTGCTGGCATTGACCATGTCATCAAATGTTGCCTGTTTCCTAAATTGCTGTAAGCAGACACTGTCTTTAACACATTATGGTGGTGACCCTAGGGAGGGTGTACAGGAGGATGCGTCATCACAGAATCAGTTCTATAAATCACTTTCATTTAAGACAGGTCTGAAAGAATACTAACCTTGTGCAAAGGTAGCACCAGTATTGAAACATTTTGTTTTTAAAACTTGTGATGTGACTTCTGTAAGCAATGAACAAGGCCAAATGATATACAGATCACATCCTGCTGCTCTTTTCTTTGTGATGAAAAGGAGATGCAAAATAAGATTTTAAGTATTTACAATCATCTAATAAAATGCTTCATGAGTATTTATGAGGTACTTCTTTAACAGGATAAATTGTAATATTAATCAAAATCAAGACTACGACTTGGAATTCTTCCAAGAACCCAGATCGTAGACAAAGCGTTTCAGGTATTTCTCAATTCATTAATTCTCAGTTAAGTTGTTTATTCCGTTCTTTCTGCATGTGTAAGAATGCAGCTATTTGACAGGAAGTCAAACAATTCCAATATGAATTGCTGTTTGCTGGTTTATTAGCTAAATCATGATGACTTGAGAAATAGTTAATATTAAATAAAATCTCTTCTAAGTGAATATGCATGAATGCGATTTCATTATGTTGTGCTTTCCTCCCTGTGCTGTGATTGAGACCCTGTGGGAGGCAAATCCATACATCAAAGTTGATTCTTTACACACCCTCCTTCTTCATTCCTCCTCTCCTTTACCAACTGGCCCTCTGTGGGTAGAGTAAGGATTGAAACAGAAGCTTTTATAAGAATGAGACAGATCGTTCAGTGGGTTGGGGAGTTAGAAACACAAAGGCATCTTGATCTTGGAATCATCTGTAGACACAGAAAGAATTGGAGAGGTTGCTTTAATATTTGGAAACCCAGTCTGATAAACATATAAAATGAGCTAATATTCCGCAGGCGTTTTGAAACAAACTAAAATACTTTCTATGAGAAGGAGTTTCTATTTTGTTTGATTTTAACCCCAAGTTGCTTGTTTTGGCAAAGTTGGTTTTGAGGCTAATGTACTCTCACAATGTTTACAATTTACACCTGATTTCTGGTTTATCCCATTCCAGAAGCACTGTTAAAGCTCTCAGTGTTAGAGAAAAAAGTACAAAAGTAGAATTAAATAATAACATGACCTGCTATGGTAATTCTCCTATTCCAAAAAGGGCCTTTACCTGAGTCCCTGAATAACAGGCACAACAGGTCTGGTTAAGAAATCTTCCCATCCTTTTTGTGTTCCTGGAAATGGCTTACTGCAAAGAACCACCCTTCCCCATATAATTTAGTTAAGATTCAAAGATGGCTTCTTGAACGTATGATGATACAGACCTTCCAAATTTCTATTCTTTGTCTCATAAGCAAATTACCAGAATTGTTGGTCTCCACTAAGCAATCCAGAGAAAATGTCCACCGTCTTTACTTATTTAAACATCAATCAGGTTTCTTTCTTTATTTTTATTTATTTATTTTTTATTTTTTTATTGTTAAATCACAGCTGTGTACATCAATGCAATCACCTGTACCCATTCTAAGATGCACCATAGCTCCTGAACCCTAACTGACTCCTGAAAATTGGAATAAAAACAACCTTTTCTTAACAGTTCCTCTTGATGTTTGGCTGACCTCAGGGGAAAATATTCCCTAATCAACTCTTTGGTCACATCACCCACTCATACCACATTGAGATCCTGTGGAAGGTAAATCCATACATCAAAGTTAATTCTTTATATACCTTCCTTTCTCATTCCTCTTCATCTTTACCAACCAGCCCTCTGTGAGTAGGATAAGGATTCTTTTTAGTGTCAATGTTTTAGAGGGGTATACAGAATTTGTTTCATTCAGGTATGGCAATATATGGAGGCATGTCATGACTGTCTTTGAAAGAAGACATTTTTTATACTCACATAGACCACCAGAGGCACAGAAGGCCATGCACGGCATAAGGCACCAGAGTTTGTCAGTTGGTGGAGGGTATGAGGGGAAAACAAGTAGTGAGGAAGGGAGAATCAGGGTAAACAGGCTCGGGGTGGCTGATTTGAATAATCTCAGCAGGCTCTGCCATATAAGAGGCTGTTTCTAGTAGTTATCTGGTACCTGGCCCTCCCTGGGTGATTATCTACCCATGTTTGAAAGTCCTTAAAGCCCAATAAAGAAGGTGGCTGAAGCTTAGGCTCTGCATTAGTTGCTTTGCATATGAAAGGTGTGATCTCTATCAGGTAAGTTGAATACTCTCTCTAGGGAACCCCTAGCCCTGGGAGAGCCAGTCCCTCTAGGGTCAGAAAAGCCCCAGTAGTCAAAGTTTCAAAAATACAAAATAAAAAGAGATGCGTAATATACTTGCTTACTCCTCTTTATTGGACAAAAAATATTTTTTGCCTGACCTTTGGGATCCTTGCTTGATCCCATTCTCCCTATCTCCCTTCTTTTAGTTCAATACTTTTTTTTTTTAATGAATAAAATCCCTCCTTATTCTGGAAATGTTTTTAATTTTGTACAAACAAGACTGACAATTAGGTTCAGCCCAGTCACTTCAGCAGGTTTGGAGGGTGGTGGTGGCAATGCAGATCTATACCACAGATGAGATTGAGCCCACTGTCCCCTGGTTTGTAGAAAGGTATTCTTTTATTTGAAACGGATCTTACACAGTCATTATGTTAGTTTCCTATTGCTGCTATAACAAATTACCAAAAAATTCAATGACTTAAAACAAATTGAGTTTATTATCAAGTAAATCAAGATATTAAAAATATAAACTCAATCTCACTGGATGAAAGTCAAGGTATCAGTAAGGCTGGTTTTCCAGCTTCGAGCCCGCCATCTTTACTTGGCTGCCATCTTTACTTTCATCTTCAAAGTCAGCAATGGCTGTTTTAGTCTTTCTCAAATTGTATCACTCTGATTCTTCTGCTTCCCTTTCCCCCCTTTAAAGTACTCTTTGATTATGTGGGGCAATGGGGATAATTCAGGACACTCTTTTTATTTTAAGATCAATTAATTGGCAACCTTCATTCCATCTCCAACCTTAACTCCCCTTTGCCATATGTCATAACATATTTGTGGGTTCCAGGAATTAGGATGTAGACAATTTTCGGAGACCATTATTTTACTTACCACAGTCAGGCAAAACTGCCTCTTGAATACTGGTTTATTTAACTCCATCAAGGCCAGCCTTACTTCTCAGAGAAATGAAAAATAATCTTAGATCTTCTGTCAAAATGGCTTTTGCATAAAGGAAATCTGAAAATAGGAAAAATTGTTTCAACTGAGAAAAATGTCATAGGGTTGGCTCATCCATTTAGGGAGCTAATGTCAAAAATTCAACTTTGATTCCTTTATGTTTGTAGTTTTATATATTTTATATAGTCTATATAAATTAAAAAGATTCCTGCATGGGCAGGTACCTGGCATTTGCCACCCTTGCCTCAGTGTCTGTGTTCATTCCTATGTAATCATTGTAGGGATTTTAATGCCATTGGCAGAGAGAGGGTTTGGGTGTGAAGCAGAAAGTGGCAGAGCTGGAATTTGGTCATAGGTCCCTGAAACACTAACTGGAAACCTTTGAGCCTCATTTCCCTCTTCTGCAAGATGGGGAAACAATTACCTATCATGAATGCTTTTGTGGTATTCATGAAGATAAATTTAAATATATCATGCCAGAAAATATAACCTAAATTACCTTTTTTAAAAAATAATGAATTTTAAATGTAAAAAAGGATTTTTAACCTCAAGATCCTTGTTTCTCCCACCTGAACTACTAAAATATTTTCTAATTGTGTCTCTGCTTTTACTCCTACCTGTCTTTAATCCACTTTACCAAGGGGATTTAAAATATGATATAATATAAAATATAAATTGAATCATCTTGTCCCTGTTTAAATGGTTTACCTCTGTATGTTAGCTTACCTAAAAGGACATATTTATTCATTAATTTAACTAACATTTATTGAGTCTCTTAGGCTTTTATAAAACGTTAGTGAGCAAGCTACAATTCCAGACCTCATGAATTTCAGAAAATATATTTATTGTCCCCGATGAAGTGTTAGTTATCCTCTAAGCCTGCAGCAAATTTCATGTATGTGGTCCCCACTATACTCATAAGAGTAAGTTATAATTTACTATAACTAGGAAAAAGGTAGAAAACATTAATATAAAGAATATCTGCATGGACACTTTTATATGGTATATGTGTAAGAGAGACTGGGCTTGCAAATGATGTAACATGCTATAAAAACAGGAGAGAGAGCTGTAGGAAACTGGAGAGCTTGGCAAATTCCATCTATACAGGAGCACTGTGGTTCAGACAACCCTAACTCTTCTCCATAGGGCTGTAGAACTTGCCTTTGGCTGCAATGCCTGTAGTTTCTGTGGCAAATGTACACTTTTGTTTTGGGAAAGGGATTATCAATCAGGTTTCTAAAACATTCAAACTTCATTCTGACAGCATTTGTTCAGAAATTCAGGCAATCTTGCTGTAGCCATAACGGAAAGATGACAACACATAGATTAAACCAATGTCTGGCCATTTTTTACTAACATGTTTATTGATTGCCTATTATCTTCCTCAAAAACAAACTAAAAAAAGAATTTCATACCAATGTAAGACCATCTAGTGTAGGAGAAAGAAATTGAAATGGCTCACAATCTGGCTCTTTCATTAACAAGTTGCATGGGCTTTGGTCACGAACAGCTTTCTGAATCACTGTTTCCTCACCTTTGCCAGATAATGTCTGCATGGAAGTATTTTTTACAAAGTTTAAATATGCCCTAGGCATGTAAGAAATACCCAATTTATTCTTTCACATGTCTGTACCTTATTTGTATTATTTGGATAATTTGTTTCAAGTTGGCCTGCATTGGGGAAGAAGGGGACCCTGGAATTGTTAAAGGGAATCTTAGACTACTGAAATTTCTGGGACATATAGTTTAAGAAGAGAAATGTTTCAGAATATTATTATTCCACCTTTTCCCAAAAGGATTTTTCAGCAGCTAGAATTCTAGATTTAAAAAATGCATGTTTTGGGGCCCCAAATCCAGGCTTCTGTACCCAAGGTGCATGTAAAATCAAACACTGTGACACTGGTACTTGGAAACAGAGAAAATTTTATTCAGTTTGGCCAACGGGAAAAGACTGGAGAGCAAGCTCTCTCTGAGAAGTCTTTTTAGAGAGTGAAGTAGGGAGATTTTATGCCCCTATGGAAGGAGGGGGAATGTGGTTTAAGGAGTTAGGAAGAGAGAGTTTCAAGGAGCCAAAGGAGAAAGTCTGTGTTACTGTAGTCTCCGATCATACTTTGAGTAACCAGACTTCTAGGAATCAGCAGCTAGTCCCAACTTTCTCAAGAGCATTCACTCCTTCTGCCAAATAAACTCATAGATTTTCCTTGTGACCCTGGAAATATCATCTCCTCTTGCTTGACGTAGAAAACTTGCAACAACAAGTAATAATTGCTGTGAGAACAAGGTATGCTGGGCAGATATTGAGCAATTAACATGTGCAAGAAAACAAGGGCCTAGTGAAATTTTACATTATTTCAACATTAAAAAAATACTGGGGTATTAAAATCTCAAGGAGTCTGGCTATATTTATAGTCAGGAACCATAGTTATTCTTTTTCTTTTTTTCCCTTAATTCTCAATGTCTAAATCAGTGTCTACTATATGGAAAGCATGCAATAAACATGTAGATAAAGTAGTGAAATCATGTTATAAATAGGACCAATGGAATAAATATACTACTAAATGAGCACAAAATTAAGATTAAAGCTCATCTGACACATGTCTAATAACCAGTGTTGTCATACTAAGAACTGCCATCATCATTACTGACATATTTTCAATATTATTATATTATTTTACAAAGCACCTATTACAAATTAATAACCACAGCAGTGCTTTGGCTTTTTCTCTAAACTTCTTTTAAGGAAAGTGAATCAATTTGGGTTAAGTAGTTCTTATTATTTCTTGTGATAATAGACATACATTTATCTGAAGAAGAAATTGAAAAAAGTATTTAACTCAAGATATCCTCTCCAAAGGGAGAATATTGTCACTGACACTGGTTTTGTGAACATGTCCAATATTTTGCCCAAATCCTTTTTTATATAGACAGTATCCAGGAATACATATTTGCCTATAGCAGTGAAGGTCAAGTGTGTTATGTTAAAATAGGTAAAAACACCCAGGAGAAAATTGTGTAACATGACCCAGATCAAGTACCTTTTTTTAATTTTTTTTTTTTTTTATTTCAGGTTAATGTGAGGATGCAAACAACCAGGTCACAATATTTGAATTTGTTAGGTCCAGTCCATCTTGTATTTGTGTCCTACCCCTACATTGTGCCCAAGTAACTTTTTCAATCCCTAATGTGGTCTAAAATTTTGGAGGTGGAAAAGCTAGAAGATTGAATAATTCTCTCTTCCCTTTTTCAAATTCAGGAAAGAAAGCTTTAACTAATTTTCCATCAATAGGGAATTCCCAGTCATCTTGCACTGAGCCATCTAATTTCTGTATTAGAATTGCTGTAGTGTTGGGATACTACTCACTGTTCTTGGTTACATTGAAGACATTGCTGATACTAGGAGGCTTCCCTGCAGCTGCTCTCATTTTTTGCCTGGTTCTTTATGTAAGAATGAATAACTGCTATTGGTTTCAAATGCATGAAAGATTTTCTGCATACAGGATTCATAGGTCAAATCTTGAGTTTGGCAGGTATCCTGAATGTCTCTACCCTTGATTTTTCCTTTTCCTTTTCCAGTTTTCTCCTTAGCTCATTCTAACATGCTGAAATGTATATATAGCTCCATATGTCAATGCCCACTTGGAAGTCTCAAGGCATCTTTTACTTATCCTATGTGTAGTCAAACTCATTATTCTAACTAAACAAAACCAAACAAAAGCATACTTTCCATATTTGTGTTGCTCTCTCTTCATTCCATCCTCCATGTATTTCTAGAGGAATTTTTATTTTTAATCATAGCATTGGAAACCTACCCTGAAGTCTTAAGCATATACATGCAATTTGTGTTTTTATGAACAAAATACTTAACATGTCTGCAATGGTCTGCATGGTCTTTCTTCATTTGGTATCATGTTATTTTTGGCTTTTTTTAAAAAAAGCTGGAAATTGAATTGTGTTTCCTGGCCCTAGTTCTTTTCTTGTGTTAAGTTCTCTGTGTGGAAAGACTTTTCATCACACTCACCCTTAACCAACAAAGACTTATTAACTTTTTCCAGGATATGAGCATCTCACAGAACTGTGTTCCAGGTACAATTCAACTATTATTTGTTCTCAAAGGTCAGTATTTATTTCCTCTATGACATACATTAGAATTTTATCTATGTGTGTACATTATATATGCACAGTCATATGAATATATTTAATTCCAAAGCTAGTCATCTGCACTAGACTATGACATCCATTAAGGCCAGAGTATTTTCTGGCTTTTCACCATTGTATCTCCTGTGTCTCACTACCTGGGACAAAGTAGGCACTCAATAAACACCTGTTGAATAAATGAATGTTACTTAAAACTAACATGTTTAAAATAATTTTATAAAATTATGAAGTATAATTTATAAGAAGCTTACTTTATGACTTACACACATATAAAATAAAATCTGTCAAAAAGCCCACAAACCCAGGAATGGATCAACAGACTGTGGTATATATATACACATGGAATACTATTCATCCATTAAAAAAGATGGAGAATTTACATTTTTTGTTTAACCCATATTGAGGTAGAACACATTCTTCTTAGTAAAGCATCACAAGAATGAAGAAGCAAGAATCCAATGTACTCAATTCTAATATGAAAGCAGTAGATGATCTAATACAAAGAGGGGGGTAGGAGAAGAAGAGAGAGGGTAGATGGGAGGAAGGAGGAGGTGGGGGTCATGGTGTATGTTACACCTCTTGGGGGCAGGACACAATTATAAGAGGGATTTTACCTAACAAATGCAATCACTGTAACCTAATTCTTTGTACCCTCAGTGAATCCCAAACAATACAAAACAATTAAAACCACACTAATAAAAGGTAGCTTTGGGTGTATAAGAAAAAAAAAGTGTATAGGACATTAATTAATGGGGGAACCAGTAAGATGCTAAAATTGGCTTCAGAGGAAAACTTGAAAGACAGAGGCATATCAGAAAATGGAGGTAATAATAGATGCAAAAGTGGCTAAAAATCTTGTGGGGAAATAAAATGTGATGTTTGGCATAATGTTTTTTATAGGTTGGAAAATTAATTACATCTTTAACAGACAATGTTCATTTTTATTATTATGAACAGTAATCATTTATACTATATTCAGTTTTCTACCCACTCTGGAGCTATGATATAAACAAGCCAATAGGGAGACAATCAAAGGTGCCTGTCTTATAGAATCAGACAACCGGAAGGTGTCCACCCTACAGAAGGGACACCAAGTAATCTCCCTTGCCCCTTACCAAGTATTTAAGATGTTTTCCTGAAAAACATGATCTATTAATGTCTGCAGATATTTCTTATATCATTGCCACCCCATCCCAGAGTCTAGGCTACTATTTGAATAAAGCTATTAATCCTGGTAAAGTTTAATCTTTAGAGCTCCAGTCTGAGATTCTGTCTAAGTCTTAACTCAACTACCAAAAGGTATTTGCTAGCAGAATTAGCACATGAATATAGTCATCATACTTCTTAGGTCAATGGGTGAAAATTTGCTCTCTAAATTGTCTTGGATTTCCATAGCTTAATTTTATGATTATCTTTTCAGGAATAAATTATTAACTCAATGCTTTATCAATTTATTTATATTTTAAAATCACAATGCAAATTTATTAATCTACTCTAGCACACTGAAATAATCAGTATATTCCACGTCTTTATAGAGAGAAAATGCCCTTAGCATGCAGGAAGAAAAATTTTAATCAGAGGGTTAGGCAGCAATTTTAATAAAGAGATATAAATGAATCAGATTTATTAGATACTTTAAATTAAATTTTTAAAATAAATATAAGCCTTTTAGTAGGTCATGTATGTCCCTGGACCTCACTATTGTTGTCTTAATGATAACTAAATTGAATGTTGCCTTGAGTTGCTTGACATTCAAATAAGTTACCATTTTTTGAAATAAAAAATGGCCAATTAATTTGCAATTTAAAATAGACAACTAAATTAAATTGCACACAAACTTTATGGCCACCTTGTAAATAAGCTTTCTAAATATTTTCCACACATGAATGCACCCACCCATTCTCTCCTAGTCTTAACGTTAAGATGAGAGGTGCACCTGCCTTTTTCATCTTGGAAAGGATATTGATTCTCATAAGAAGAGATACTATGGAAATATCATGAAAAAAGAGGCAACAACTATGTATTGTTGTCCCAAGAACACTCTATTTTTTATGTCAACTGCTTTTCCCACTTTTGTATCCTAACGAGGCTGCTCATGGCAAGTATCAATGCCAGTTAACAGATAATCTCCCCTTTTGCTTCCTTCCAACTATCAATATAAAAAATAATTGAATCACATGAGTGAACTAATTAAATATACAAAACAACATCAAAATAAGGAGCATAAGGCATATTACTAATGCTTTCTTGGAGCCACCGGAAACTGAGGCCTATTTCTGTTTGTGTGTATAGTATGTCTCCTTGTTTGACAACTGGTCATTATTATTTCTTTGGCTTTTCAGAAACTATAAAAGCAGAAACTAACTGACATGGCCTCTAGGAGAGGTAATTTGTCAAATATTAAGATTTATATCAAGACATATAGCCACTCAAATAATGAACACATACACACGCAATCATATGAAAGCTAGATCTTAGGCAATGATTGTATTTAATACTTGAGGCTGAACTCATTCACAATATTTTCACATGATGCATGTAGTTACCTCTTTCTAGACAGCCTTGTTTGATTAAGTTGGTGGCGTCTAGAGTTTCTGCTATTATAAAGTCAAATGATTTGCTATTGATTTCGCTTTGAACTTGAAGCAATGATATAGTGGCACAGACTATAATGAATGTGGTTCTGAGTGTTGCCCCAGGGCTTATTCTCACAGTAAGCCTTTTTCCCATGTAGCCAATAGTGGGTTATTTTTAAATATTAAATAAATTTGAAAAGATTCATGTTATCTTCTTGTCCCAATAAGCTCAGAATTTTTAAGGTGCTATCTTAAGATGAGAAAAAAACCCTCAGATGTAAGTAATCCTACTGGAAAGATTATATAGGATTTGGTCTAATCCTTATTTTTCTCCACATTTTTTATCTTCAACTTTCATCAAACTAAATCAATGAATATCACTAGTATTGAGGATCTTCTTACCTTAATGGACTTTTTAAAACATCAGCTAAAGCTTGTTATATTTCTAATTTAGAATCCTAACTCTCCTTAATTAAATGTGTTCTTAAATTCTCATCAGATATTTACTTTGAAAGGATTTCTATAGCTTCAGAATTTGCTTGAGCTGAAAATAAGAAATATTTTAAGGGGATTTGAACCAGCTTTATCTCAACCAGTGCATCAGCCAGGAATTTAGCATGATTAGAATAACACAATCTGACTACTTTTGAAAAGAAGTTAAGAAAGTTACCATTTATGAAAGTGGGGCAAGATGTTGGGAAATCACTGGAAATCCCAACTCCCTGGGACTCATAAGAACAAAGAGTCTTTTCCATTTGGAGGTTTGAAGGTTCAGTAGGAGAAAATAATTGCTGGAAATCTGAAGTTATTACTGGGAGCTGGGCTCCCAACAGGGGCTGCCCTTTGGTCTGGCCACTTCCTCCCAAGCGACCCCATGGGAGGAAACTAGGGGATTTCATCCCTATCAGCATTTTTCTTTTTCTTTGAAAAAAAAATCTTCCCCTATAGATGCTTTCAATCATTGTGAATCCTAAAGGAAGCCAAAGAGTCATTGATATAGTCCACATTCAGTCTCCAAGATCACAGAGCAGGGTGGGGAAGCAGGGAAAGCAAACTTAGAGAAATAAGCTGTGGTGAACCAGTAAACTAGTCCTACCATTGTGCAGACTTTGGACCACCTATGTCAGGATTCTGGGATTGTGAGCAAAAACTTCAGATTGCTGAAGGGGCAATGGGTAGGAGTCTGAATGACAAGAGCCAGAGGATAATTTTATATATGTCATTTATATAGCTTCTCAGAGAAGACTGGAAAATGTAACAATAATTCCTTTAGATTTCAAAGGAAATATCAGATAGATGAGGCACCAGATTTTAAAAAATGCCTGAGCAAGAGAAATCAAGGAGTAATAAATAAAATTTATAGGATGACCAGTATCTGCTCAACAGAAGGAAGAATTATCTTGTGACCTTGGAGGTGCTTAAGCAGTAAATGTTTGATGAAATAATAAATGTAAAATGCTTTGTAAAATTTAAATTTAGATGATTATAATGATGACAACCATGATGGGGAAGAGAGCTAAAATAGTTTATTTGCATTGAAAAACTGAACTATAAAATTTTAAAGATGTTAATAGTGAAGAAAGGGAATAGCTGTAATTATATTGTTGGGCACCTATAATGGGTCATGGTATCATACTAAGGGCTATGCTCTACCTTATCTAATGGAATCTGAAAAACCCTGGTACATAAATATGTGTAATTTCAGAAATAAAGTAAGATAAAGAGAAGCTTAATTATATAGAATGTAGTAAGAACCTAAGCATGGTTACAGCATTAGATTCCTATCCCATCCCATGTGCTATTTTGCCTTCATATTGGGTAGATCGAACTGTTGATTTTCTCACTTAGGGTGACTGGAGTGTCATGCCCATTATTACCTATTCTAGTTGTAAACCAGACACATCTAACTGATTGCAGAGCAGGTAGTCACTAGTTAATATGTATCTTTGGTTTAAACCTGAAATGAAAATTAACCAACATCTTACTCAGAGTCAATAAATAAACACATATTAGCTGTCAAGTCTTTAAGGTAAATAATTCTATTCCACAGTTTGAAGTGGGATGAACGTGTCTCTCAGTAAGTCTTCAGATGATTTTGCTTGATAATGTAAAATTCTAAAGCATGAGTAAGTACGGTGTTCAAACATAAAGCTTTGAGAGCCATTTCTGTTCTTCAATTTAGTTGCCAAACAATTCTCTTAGTCTTGATGTTCAGGCTTTCTTATCTCTGTGAAAAGGCAAGTCAGCCGTCCCTATGATGAGTTCAGATCTTTGTAGAACATGAGAGTTGGAGGCATTTTTGCTGTGCTCTTTTTAGCACAATCACTGGAGGGTGATTCATTTGTATAATAAAAGAGCAACTTGAGAGGAAAATGGTCAGAGTGTAAAGGGCAAGCTCCTTTTTTTTTTTGTCTTGTGCTAGGCTGTGTCAGAAATGAAGGGCTTTCAAATTGTGACAACTGCCTGCCTCCTTCAATAGCATTCCTCACCATTATCACCTTCAGGCAAGACTTGGGGTACAAATTGGAAGGCGATTGTAAAATATTTCACAAATTGACTTGAATATTGAAGATTCAATTAGACACATTGCTTTGACTTTGTTTGCATAGCTGTTGAAATGTGTATTCTGTGAAAAGATTTCAGCTATTAAGTGTGAGAAAAAGGGAGGGGGAAAATTCATGTGATGTTTTAAGACTTCACACTCATAACTTTATCATCCAGCCTGTTTCTTTAAAGGGACAAATCTTTTTACATATAAATAAGCAGCCTGATTAATGGCTTCAGTGAACAGATTCAGCTTTTAGTATTTATCTCTTGATTGTCCATTTTTGGACCCAGATTCTCCCTATAGCTTTGGAATGTCTGTCGATCTGTCTCTATTACCTTGCCTTAGTAAGAATATTTTTGAGACTCAGAATAGAAATACAGAGCGTGGTCGGAAGCTAGGTCCTGCACCTTGAAGAGGCATTTCAAAGGGGAAAAGAGGTCCTTGTGTTTCTGATAGCTTCCTTCAGCCCTTCTCCCAGCCACGTGTACTCTTCCTATTTAGTTTCTTCTATGGGGGTCATCATCAGAAAAGAGCTTACTGACAGAGCTATGGCAAAGTTGAAGGAGAACATGGGTCATCTAGAACAGACGCTGTTGTTTTTTCTAAGAAAGAGAATGGTTTGTCCACACACAGCATCTGCCCTCCTGGACTACAAATTGTGAAACCCAGATCCAATCTCAGCTAAATCATAACACCTAATATTCCCCAATTCCATTAAAACCAAAACTGTCTCTCTCCTACAGATCCATTATGTTCCAGTTTCCCAACCCACTCTTATAATATGGCTTGAAATGTAATCTCTAAAGCCTAACTTCTGTAACCTTTAGAGAAGACAAAACTGAGCTAAATTCTTTACTCTCTTATAGTAATTATTAACATGCTCTGAATTAATTGAATACTTCCTTGCAGGAGATAAATATTTGCAGATGAACGCACTTCTCTTGGAATCCCAGTAAAAATCAGTATGGTGGGTAGACATATGCTAGTGCTCAAAAAAATACACTCTTTCTTGATCTAATCCTTACACATTGGAGGGGATCCTCGCCTAGGATTTTCCAAGAAGGCAGCAAACAGATTTCCTCTTCATCATCTCAGTTCTCCTATCAATGTTTCTCATTGAAAGAAGAACATTCCAGGAAGACTAGCAAGAGACTTAGAACTAGAATCGGAGAAGAATGCCAAGCTGAGAAAAACTTAACAAAAACCAACAAGATTCCTTTGGATCAAACCTGTAGAGGTTGAATGACATATTCACAGACCATTTTCCTCAAGGCACTGGAAATGAGAAATCCAACTTCTGTAATTTCTGAGATGTATAGCTGCTCAGAAAATATTTGTTAATTAATAATTAGTTATATATACTAGATACTGAGAATGTAAGGTGATTAGGAAGATTGATATAATCATTGTCCTCAAGTAATTTCGATTGAGACAGACTGTTCAACTTTTGTTTTATATATAAACTATTTTTTGTTTTTTTTATTTAAATGACAACATAGGTTTTCGATATTCTTGTCAACTTGATCTAGCAAGGTCACTAGATTTCTCTGGAAGCCTGTATTATTTCTGTCTGTTTCTGCCCTTCCTATAAACTCTATATATGTACATACACACACATATATTTATATATATAAATACAAAACAACAACAACAGTAGATTCTTGTGAAATTATAATCTCTTTCCAAAGAGCTCCATAATGAGTTGGGATATACACAGAATGATTTATACTACTGGGTCTCTATGGAAATGCATCACATCTCATAACACAATGATATTTTTGAAATTTTTAAGGAAGAGGCATAAGTTGTGAATCCCAAAGCAGCAACCTGCAGTGATTGGAAGGCAATGCTATGGGTTTGCAGCAACTGTAAATTGTGTTTTAGGGATCCCAGTGGAGCAAATAGGAAATGAAGAGGAGAAGTTAGTGTTAAAAATAAGGAGAAAATAATATAAAAAGGCAGGTGTGATGTGCCCACTTTAACATGCGGCACTTTGAAAATTGACAAAAAAGGTAAAAAATGGCCACCAAATGCTACTGTAAATTTACAATAAAATAAATTTAGTAACAGACATTTGGAATATAACTATGGAAGAAAAGTAAATTACTCCTGATCAAACATTGAATGGCCTTCCTGAAGTGATGCAGCAGGTGTCCTAGTAAAGGGAGGAAAGCTCCCTGAACTTACCAGGAACCCACTTGGCAGAAAAGAACTCAAGCATAATCCAACTAGCCACAGAAAATCCACTGATGAAGAGACAGACAATAGATCATACTCCGCCCCCAGAGTAGGGGTCCTTTTCTCATGAGGAAGGGGGACGCCTTATGGGGCAATGGTATGGTTTTAAATGTTCAAAAACACCATTAGGAAACAGCCATACATGCCCAGCATTATCTTATGGTCAGACCATAAAGGTTAATTATAAATTTCTGTCACAGGAAGGTAAGCACAGTTTGTTAAGTCCTCAAGCTTAGTGATTCATCCTTCCTCATGTGGTCATCTGCAACTTGCTTGTGAGGGTGGTTGAAAATGCTGTCAGTCAAATGGCTGCACTCAGCCTCTCAACCTCCCTTTTCTGCCTTATCCCCACATTAATAGGAAATAAAAATAGTTGGCATTATTTAGAAGATTAAAAGTTATTCCAAATAAATAATTATCTCACTGAGCTAAGTCTTTAAAGGTTATATTCTAAGATGAGTAAAGAAAATTCATGATAATATAATAGATTTTAGAGAATTAATTTTATAGAAATAACTCTTAACCATTGATTGTGGTAGGTAAGGCTTCATGATTGATTAGGCGAGATGCAAATAATAATGAATGCTATTACATTATCTCCATTTTAAAGTTTTCTTTCTTTCATTATACCAAGTTCATGGCTGTTTCCTTCAGAAGAATAAAAAATGACCAAAAAGAACCAACATGTTCAAGTAGTTAGAGTTAGAGACTGGAACTTCTGTTATGGAAGTTTATCATTGGCTTCATGGTAAGAGCCTTCATTTTATCATTGGCTCATGAAGGAATCTAGTGTCCCATTTGGTGAACTTAATTATCCCCTCTGGCGTTTTTCCATATTCTATGCTAAATATTAAGCCATGATGTTATATCATTGAGTGGAACTGCTAGGCCATAAAAAATACTGAAAGCCTTTCAGAATTGCAATTTCCAAGAGAAAAAGACTTTAATAATAAAAGTATTTAACTGAAAGACCCTTGATATTAAGCTGGGGTCAAGAAACGGAAGGGTGGCTCCATGAACCTTAACTTTCCTACTTTCATTTATACAGCATTGTAAGTAAACTCTCTTTTCCAAGCTATTTCATTGGTTAAGAAAAGATTATTATCTGGAGGAAGAATGTTGAGACCTCAGTTTCTGTAGGTAGCTTTGTAATCTCAGTTTGGGGTAACCAACTAAAAAATATGGAAAGTTATATAATAGTCACATCAATAACCAGGTCTACAGATAATTATGTATTCAGATGTATAATAAAATATATCATTAAGTCATGTGTACTATGAGATGCCCTTGACTCAGATACTTTTAAAATATCAAGGAAAGTGAAGTTGGGTAATTTATTTCAACAACAGAAAAGTTCACTCCTGCAGATTCATTCCTTTGATTTTTAATAATAGTAAGGAAAAATGAAAGAGTTGACATTTTGACATAGCTAGGCTTTAACTAGGCAGTAGGCATGAACTAATCATCATCAATGTTATAAAAAAGAAGAAAGCAAGTACTACAAAAGGAGATGTAGAGATTTGGGGAAGTTCAAGTGTCCCAGTGTGTCCTGAAGTTTTGACAAATGATGCTAATTTGGCATTCATATTTTATTTACCCATATATTCCCAAATGAAACCAGGGTAGAGGTGGATTAGCTTAAAGATTCAAATGAGAGTTACCCCTCCTTTTAAGATATATGTGTACATAGATATATTCCACATGGAAACTCTGCAAGGGGAGGATATACAACCATGATTGAAAGTTTGGTCCTTCCTTCTGGAGTATGGATGCTGCACAGCCAGGACCAGGGTAAAACAGAGAATTTAAGGCTACTAGTTTAAGGAGGCACTCATTCCCTGGGCTGCACAAGTACAGGACTGGTGCCTACACAAACCTGAGAGTGAACATCTCCTTCAGTTTTATACTGGAGTTGTCTCATTTGCCTCATCCTAGCTTTGACCCTGAACTGCTGAGTCAGACTATTTTATTGCTTGTTATCTTTTCTTATTTTGGGTAAGTTATATAAACACTGTGACAGATCCAGGAGGATAGCAACTTAGGCTGTCAGTAACCTCTCTTTCTTGTGGTAAGAGAGCTGAGTAGCCAGTTCCCATGGTGGCCACAGCATTGGTTATTATAAGCCCATGGGCTTCTTTAGTTACACAGGTTGAATGATGCCTCTTAGAGCCAAAATTTATTTTGTTGCTATCTTAGCTGATCTTTGATTTAGGATCAAATTCTAAAAGAAACTGGCTAGAGAGTGTCAGGCTTTGAAGTGCTGCCAAAATGCCTAGGAAGCCCTTCTGTGTAGTCAGGAAAATGATGAGTAGTAGATGAGAGAGACCATATAGTTTGAGGCTAAGGGAGCTGTTTCTGAAGTAGAGTTGCCTGGATTCAAATACCACTTCTATCAGTTGGACAAACAATTTAACACTAAGCCAGAGTTTTTGTTGTTGTTGTTGGTTTTTTTTTTTTTTTTTTTTAATCTACAAAATAAGGGCAATGATCATCACATCAAAGTGTTGAGGGAATTTTTTTCTAAATTTTTATTTTTTGTTGATATATTTTGTGATGTGTAATGGTCAATTCATGGTATTTAAGGTATCCATGATGAGTTTGTGCTGGGAACAGTTTAAGCCTTCTCTACTATTTTTTTTTAAACATACAATACATTGTTGTTAACTAGTGTACCCTATTCTACTATTGAATATTAGAACTTATTTCTTCCAACAGTATGTTTGTCCCCATTAACCAACCTCTCTTTAGCCTCCACCCCATATGCCCTTTCCAGCCTCTATCCAGTATCCATCATTCTCCTTTCTACCTCTGTGAGATCAACTTCTTTAGCTTTCTGTGCCTGGCTTATTTCACTTAATATGTCTTCCAGATCTATCATGTTGTTGTAAATGGCATGATTTTATCCTTTTTGTGGTTGAACAGCATTCCATTGTGTATGTTTATACACTGCATTTTTAATTACTCATTCGTGCATTTATGGACACTTAGGTCCATAAAGATACTCATTCAGTATTTTCATTATTGTGAATTGTGGTATGATAAACATGAGGGTGGAGGTATCCCCTTTGATATATCAATTTCCTTTTCTTTGGACAAATACCCACAGTGGTATTGCTGGATTGTGTGGTAGTTCTATTCTTAGATTTTTAAGAAATCTCCATACTGTTTCTTATAGTAGCTATATTAATTTAAACTCCCATCAACAGCATATGAGTTCCCTTTTCTGTGCAACCTCATCAGCATCTATTATTTTTTGTCTTCTTACTAATACGCATTCTAACTGAGGTCAGATAATACCTCATTGTAGTTTTGATATCATGTCCATGATTTTTTATTTATCTGTTGGTCATTTGTATGTCTCCTTTTGAGAAATACTTATTCATGTTGTTTGTCCACACTTTAATGGGATTATTATTATTATTATTTTTATCTCTTGCATTGCTTGAGCACTTTGTGTATTCATGATATTAGTCCTAAGAACAGTTTGCAAGTATTTCCCTTATTCTACAGGTTGTCTCTTCACCCTGTTGATTGTTTCCTTTGCTGTGTAGAAACTTAATAGAGAAGTTAATGCAGAAGTTGTTCAATATAGTTCCACTTGTCTACTTTTGCTTTTGTTGCTTGTCCTTTTGAGGTCTTAGCCATAAAATCTTTGCCCTAGACCAATATCCTGGAGTATTTCTCCTATGTTGTTTTCCAGTAGTTTTATAGTTTTGAGTGTTATGTTTAAGTCTTTAATACATTTTGAGTTGATTTATGTATATGGTTAAAAAAGGGGGGGGGTGCAGTTCAATTCCATTCCTCTGCATATTCCTCTTCAATTTCCCAATTCCATATATGAAGACTATTTCCTTTACACAATATATGTTCATGGCACATTTATTGAGAGAATCAGTTGGATTAAACTATGTTGATTTATTTCTTGGTTCTTTGTTCTATTTCATTAGTCTATGTGTCTGTTTTTAGATCAATACAATGCTGTTTTATTTACAGTAACTTTGTAATATATTTTGAAGTCAGGTTGTGTGATGTCTCTCTTTTCAGTATTGCTTTGGCAGCTTGGGCTCTTATTTATTTCATATGAATTTTAGGATTTTTTTCTAGTTCTGTGAAAAAATGGCATTGGCATTTTCAATAAGGATTACATTGAATTTATAGATTGTTTGATGGAAATATGGTCATTTTAACAGTATTAATTCTTCTGATCCATGTGAGTGGATGCTTCCCCTTTTCTTGTATCCTTTTCAATTTCTTGCATCAGTATTTTATAGTTTTCCTTATAGAGGTCTTCATATCCTGAGTTAAATTTATTCCAGGGTATTTTTTTGAACTATAGTAAATGGGATTGCCTTCTTGATTTCAAGAGTGAGAATGTTTTAACAGTGTGTTTACATTTGTGCCTTGATACAGTGAAAGTGCACAAAAGTGATTGAACATCTGCCTCTTATATACCAAACCTTGTGCTAGAGGTAAATAGGAAAAACACAAGGATCTAACAGCCTAGGAGAGAGAGTGTGTAGTGGGTATAGAGATAAGACAATAGAATTGAACATTGGCAACATCTATGGTACTTAATAATTGATTGGGTATTGGTATTGTAGGAGGAGAAAGTGTCAAGAATAACTCACCATTTTCTGATGTGTACAACTTGCTAAATGGAAGAGATATTTAACACTGAAAGAGAGAGATTTGTGGGCAGAATAATGAGTCCTTTTTTACATATCCCTCCACTCTAAAGACATTAGAATTTGGCTTTATTTGGGACACAGAAACCAATTATTAGTCCTTGTCCACTCCACTCCACCCTATCCCATTCAACTCAACTTCACTTCCCTTCCCTTCCCTTCCCTTTCCTTCCCTTCCCTTCTCTCCCCTCCCCTCCCTCCCCTCCCTTCCTCTCTGCTCCTCTTCTCACCTCTCCTCTCCTTTCTTCTCTTTTCTCTTTTCCTTTTCTTTTCTTTTCTTTTCTTTTCTTTTCTTTTCTTTTCTTTTCTTTTCTTTTCTTTTCTTTTCTTTTCTTTTCTCTTTTCTTTTCTTTGGTATAAGTCTAGCTCACAGCAAACTCAAACTCCCGGGCTCAAGTAATCCTCCTGCCTCAGTCTCCCAAGTCGCTTGGACTACATGTACTTGCCATGACACCTGGCTAATTTTTCTATTTTAAGTAGTGATGGGGTTTTGCTTTTGCTCAGGATGCTCTCTAACTCTTGACCTCAAGGGATCCTCCCCTGTCAGCCTTCAATGTGTGCCCATCACCCAAATACTGTTCATGGTACTGTTAGGTAGGCTTTTTTCCCTCCCCTTGTATCCCTGTCACCCTGGTGGATTTCTACTGAGTTTTACTTCCCTCTGTGCACATGTGCACTCTTCAGTTAATTCCAGTTTAATAGTGAATACATATGTTTGTTTTATCATTCTTCAGACACTGCACTTAGGGGAGTAATCCACAGTTCCAACCAGATTGTTACCAAAGGTATTACTTCATCTCTTTATGTGTGAATGCTACTCCATGGTATACATATACCATATTTTATTAATCCACTCATGAATTAATGGGGACTTGGGTTGATTCCACATACCAGCAATTGTAAACTTAATCCAAGACATCCAAGGGTAGCTCATCATGTATAAATCAATAAATTCATTTCACCACATAAATAAAAGCAAAAACCAAGATCTATGATCCTCTCAATACATATAGATGTGGAAAAAGCCTTTGGCAAAATTCAGCACTCTTTCATGATAATAACACTCTTCTTTCTTTGTGTCAGTTATCTTCTCCAGACACACAAAGTAAGCATTGCCTCACTATTAAACCTCTTGTATTCCTTTTTCCTGTCTCTGCCTTCAATGGTCCATCCATCAATAGCTTCCTGATTCTATTTATCTGTATACTAATTTATTCTTCACAGATCTACTGTCTTGTAATGGGACATTTCATATCATTGAGTTGTTTTTGTACCTGACAAAATGTGGCAAAAATAGCCTAGGGTCAAATGCAGAGTTTACTATTTATAAGGTTGTGTCAGTTAGGAAAATTACTTAAACTTTCAGAGCTTGTTTTCTTATTCATGAAGTTAGGAAAGTTACCACAAAAATAACTTTGAAAAGTCAGGTGAAAAAATTTGCAGAAAGTGACTAATAATGATACTGATACACTGTTGATTCTCAATGTATGTCTGTAGAATTAAACTTAGTGACCTGTTTCTCCAAGTAGAATTTAAATTGTTTTTTAGTGATGATGATAACACTTATTTTAGAGTTGTTGTGTAGATTAAAGGCAGTAATCCATGAAAATCATCCAGTACCTGCCTGCCACATAGTAGGCTCTTATTAGCTGATAACTGTTAGTGTTCTTTCTTCTTGAGCATCAATTTTAGTTTTTCCAAAGTGGCTAGAACTAAGTGAATATTAAAAAATAACCTGTTTATTTGATTTTTGCTGCCTCCATGTTTTCCTTCACCATAATCAAGTGAGGATAATCCATGCAGAGTCTGACTATGGAAGCCATTTTAGTGAAAGGTAAAGTCCATTATTCTCTCCTCCAATGGTGTGTTTATTTATTTTTAAAATTAGTTTGTATATATTTAAAATATACTATATGATGTTATATATATATTGTAAAATGGTTACTGTGTGAATGAAATTAACATAGCCATCCTTCACATCCTTACCCAATTTTTTCCCTTGTGGAAATAGCAAGTAAAATCTACTCATTTAGCAAAATTCCTGAGTAAAATACACTGTTATTAACTATAATATTCCTGTTGTATATTAGATATTTAGGTGCCCATTCTTCTTATTCAAACTCTAGATTTCATCAGGAGCAATGTACTTTTCCTAGGACAGATATGCAGAATGTAAAATCTTACAAAATACTGTAGAGGAATCAGAGTTCCTGTTTATTTTTATTTGATTTGGTGTAAAAGACACTTTTGGTAAGAATCACAATTAAGATATTTTCAAGGAAAATTTCAAGTGCCCAATCTATGGAACACGTCTCAACTTAAGGCCTGGATAGAACATTAGCCTGTACTCAACTTTTCCTATTTATCTATAAAACTGGAAATTACGTTGAGAAATTCTATTGGTCTCTTCCTTCGTTAGATGTAAAGAATTACAGGTTTGAAAATTGCATTGACAAATGCGGAATGAGGAAGCATGTCATATTTTATTTGGATAAGATTTTGAAATTTTGGATAAATTGCTATCTTGTATGTACTAATAGATTTGTTATGTTTATGTAGTTTATTACTTAAAATGATTTTTCTACAAATCTGTGTAGTTCATTAAAATTCATAAAATGAAACATGCACATATGTTCAGCATATATTTATGACATTCTACTGTTCTAAATGTAATCATAAAAAAGTAATTTCTCTTGATTTTTTCAAATAACTCAAATAACTCTTTGAATTGAATGCTCATAAAATAATTGTCTTTTTAGAACATTAGTATTGATTGATTAAAATATTGAAGGCATTTTAGTACCATCTTGACCCTTTACACTGACCTCCTCTATAGCAATGCAATTTCTGTTGATTGTAGGAAATAAGGAAGAGAAATCTTGTGCACCCTTCATTCAGCTATTCTTAATGTAACATGTTGCAAAACCATAGTACAATATCGCAACTAGGACATTAACACTTATGTAGTTCAATATAAAGAACATTTATATCAACACAAGGATTTTTCATGTTGCCACATCTACTTTCTTCCCACTCCATCCTCTTCTTAGTCTCTTATAACCACTAATCTGTTCTCCATTTCCATAATTTTGTCATTTCAAGAATATTTCATCAATGTAGATGTGCAATTTGGGGGGATTTGCTATTTCTCTTTTTCACTCCACATGATTCTGTGGAAGTTCTCCCAGGTTGATATGTGCATCAATAGTCCATTTCTTAATTTTTTCTCTTTTTTTAGAGACAGTGTCTCTCTCTGTCATTCAGGCAGCAATACAGTGGCATGATTATAGCTCACTGTAGCCTCAAATTCCTGGGCTCAAGCAACCATCCTGCCTCAGCTTCCCTAGAAGCTGAGACTTCAGGCAGACACCACCAATAGATCATTTATTTTATTTCTGAGATTATGCTTTAGTTTGGATTATGTTTGTTTAACCATTCACCTGTTGAAAGATATCTGAATTGTTTCCACTTTTAGGCTAATACAAATAAAGCTGCTGTAAACATTTGTGTACAAATGTTTTGGTGAGAACATACCTTCTTATTTCTCTGAGATAAATAGCCCAGAAGTGCAATTGCTCGATCTTATAGTAGTTGCATGTTCAGCTCTTTAAAGAAATTGCATAAAGATATTCTAGAGTAGTTGTATCATTTTACATCCCCACCAGAAATGTATGAATAATTCCATTTTTTCACGTCCTTAGCATCATTTGGTATTGTCATTATTTTGTATTATAGCTGTTTTGATCAATGTGCAGTAGTATGTCATTGTAGTTTTAATTTGCATTCTATAATGGCTAATGATGTTGAACATCTTTTCATGTGTTGATCTGCCATCTATGTCTTTTTCAGTACAATAACCGTTCATGTCTTTTGTTCATGTTCTAATTTGATTCTTTGCTTTGTTGCTATTGTGTTTGGAGAGTTCTTTATGTTCTAGATACTAGTCCTTTGTGAGATAAGTGATTTAGGTGTATTTTCTTTCACTTGTGTAGCTTATGTTTTTATTAATTTAGCAGAATATATCACAGGCTTTTTTTATTTTTGCATATACATGTGTTTATTGGGTTTCCATTTCTTTTCTTTTCAATTTTTTTTTAGTTTTTCATTTTAAATATAACTCTGTTATCCATTTTTAGTTATTTATTGTATAAGGTAGAAGACTAAGGTTGAGGTTCCCCCTTTTATCTATGGATATCCAATTATTCCTACATCATTTATTGAAATAGCCAACTTTCACCATCATTGAAATACTTCTGCATCTTTGTCAGAGATCAGTTGGACATATTTGTGTGGGTCTATGTCTGGATTCTGTGTCTGTCTGTTAATACCACACAGTTTTAATTACTATAGCTTTATATTATCAAAACAAGTAGAACAATTTCTCTCAGTGTATTCTTCTCTTTTGAAATCAGAGTACCTGTTCTAATTCATTTCATAAATTTTAGATAAACCATATACATTTTTATAAATGTAAAATAATGCTGGGACTTTGATGGAAATTGCATCAGAACTGTATATAAATTTGGTGAGAATTAGCATGTTGAACTGTCCAATCCAAAAATATGGGCTTTGCACTTGTATAGAGTTATTTGATTGTGTAATTTTCTCCATAATAGTTTTTTTGATTGTGCCTAAGGATTTTATTTTTGGAAGAATTATAAATAGTATTGTATTTTTAACGTTGTGCCCTTGAGGTCATTGCTAGAATACAGAAATATACTTTATTTCTTATATTTTTCCCCCTATTGCACTGGCTAGAAATTCCAGGGAACGTACTTGCCTTTATCTTGACTGCAGAGGTAAAGCATTCAGGTTTTTCCCACTGAGTATGTTAGCTAAGGGTTGTTTGTATTATGCTGTTTGCATAGTTGAGGACTCCTTTATTCTTTTTCTTTATTTCTGTCTTAAATGGCTTTTGAATTTTATCAAATGCTTTTTTCTATATTGATTAATACATTCTTATAATTTTTCTTATTTGGCATGATGATGTAGTGTATTACACTGACTTTTCAAATATAAGAACAGCCTGGTTTCTTGGGAATAAGACCCAGTTGGTTATGGTATATTATTCTTTTTATGCAACGGTGCAGTCTATTTGTTAGTATTTTAAAGGATTTTTGCATTTACATTTATGAGGAATATTGGTCTACATTTTCATTTTTTTATGGCTGATTAGTATTCCATGGTATATATATACCACAGTTTATTAATCCATTTCAATTTTTTTTGTGCTATCTTTTTCTGGTTTTGGTAGTAACATAATTCTAGTTCCAAAAATAAATTGGGAAGTGTTCCCTCTATTTCCATTTTTGGGGAGTAAATATTGTATAGATTTGGCACCAATGGCTTTTAAAATATTTGGTAGAATGGTCCTCTGAAACCATCTAGACCTGGTGATTTTTATTTTGGGGGCCTTTTAATTACAAATTCAGTACTTTTAATATTTATATGGTTTATAAAGTAATTTGTTTCATACTGAGTGAGTTGCAGCAATTTGTGTTTTTTGGGAAATTTATTTCTTTCACTTATTTATTTATTTTTTTTAACAGAGATAATTTAATATGAAGAATTATTAGTCAGATACTGTTAAAAAAAATAAATAAATAAAAAACAACCCCAACCAGAAATGGACAGATTGTTGAAGTGATGAGGATAGAATTTATTAAAAAGAAACATAATAAAAACAATTGCAATAGGAGAAAAGAGACTCCATTATAGAACTCGGCTCAATTCTAAATGCAATCAGAATAAATGAGGATTTATAGCCACAGTGCAAGTTGGCGGGAGGTGTGTATGGGGCATCAATGGATGGAAGGCTGCAGGCTGAAGACAGGTGATCAGATGTCACCTGGGGGATGGTGGGGATGAGGCACTTGATCAGATGTCAAATGTGATAGATAGGGAGTTCTGTTTAGCTCTGTGGGGGTCTAGATAAAACTGGACTCTGTAAGGAAGTATATGCACAGAACTTGTTGACAGGGTTTGTGAATAAACTTTGGTGAAACAAAAAATCTTTGTCAATACAAAGGTGTTTGGTAGGAAACTGAAAAGATTTTTTAAAAAGCCTCTAAAGTATCAGGGTAGTAGCAATTGTAGGAAACAACTCTCAGGGTAGGGAAGCAAAGGAAATAAGTCTACTTTAGTAAAATTAGTAAATTGTAAGAGGAGTTCCACAGAGACAAAAACTCAGACCTCTGAAGAGGGAGAATTGGCAGGGTTGTGCTTGGGTCTATAAGACGAGGGAAATCATGAGACTGGTTTTATAAGTCTCATGATGGAAAAATCGCAAACTGAGTAGAGCTGCTGCCACCAGGGTAAAGAAGCCCTTTGTTTCTTTTGAATTATCAAATTTATTCATAGAGTTATTTGTAGTATTTCTTATTGTGTTTTTAATGCCTGTCTGTGTCTGTAGTGATACCTGTGTTTTATTCTTGATGCTGGTAATTTGTATCATCTCTTTTTGTTGTTGTTGTTAGTTTTGCTAAGGGTTTATCTATTATTTATCTTTTTCAAAGTGTCAGGATTTTGGTGATATTGATTTTTGTCTATTTCTCTTTTCTCAATTTTATTGATTTATGCCCTTGCGTTTATTATTTTTTCTTCTTGCTTACTTTGGGTGCGTTTTTGCCTTTTTTTGAGTTCTTGTGGTGGAACTTTATTGATTTGGGACTTTTCTTGTTTTCTAATGTTTATATTTAGTGTTGTAAATTTCTATTTCAGTGCTTGTTTAACTGTGTCCCCCTAATTATAATATGCTGTATTTTTATTTTTATTCAGTTCAATGTTTTATTTTATTTCTCTTTATGTTTATTTTTTGACCAATGGATAATTTAGAAATGTGGTTCTTTTCCCTCAAGTATTTGGTGATTTCTCTGTTACCTTTATAATGTTTAATCCTGGTTTTGTTTTAATTTTGTCAAAGAATGCACTATATGCGATTTCAATTGTTTTAATTTTTTTGAGGCTGTTTTTGTGGTCTAGGATATGATCTACCATATTTTTCATTTACACTTGGAAAGAATGTGTATTCTGCTGTCCTTTTTTTTCCAGTTTAATTTTTTTAATATTAAATCATAGCTGTGTACATTAGTGAAGTCAAGGGGTACAATGTGCTGGTTTCATATACTGTCTGAAATATTTTCATCAAACTGTTTAACATAGTCTTCATGGCATTTACTTAGTTATTGTATGAAGACATCTGAATTCTGTCTTCTGTATGAAGACATCTGTACCCATTCTAAGATGCACCATAGGTGTGGCCCCACCAATTACCCTCCCTCCACCCTAACCTCCTCCCTCCCCTCCCTTGGCCCTTTCTCCATATTCTTATGCTATAGCTGGATTATAGCCTTCATATGAAAGCTATAAATTAGCTTCATAGTAGGGCTGAGTACATTGGATACTTTTTCTTACATTCTAGAGATACTTTGCTAAGAAAAATATGTTCCAGCTCCATCTATGTAAACATGAAAGAGGTAGTCTCAATTTTTCTTTAAGGCTGCATAATATTCCATAGTATACATGTACCACAATTTATTAATGCATTTGTGGGTTGATCGGCACTTGGGTTTCTTCCATGACTTAGCAATTATTGGGCTGCAATATACATTCTGGTACAGATGTCTTTGTTATATTGTGATTTTTGGTCTTCTGGGTATATACCTAGTATAGAAATTATAGGATTGAATGGCAGGTCTATTTTTAGATCTTTGAATATTCTCCAAACATCCTTCCAAAAGGAACGTATTAATGTGCATTCCCACCAGCAGTGTCGAAGTTTCCTTTTCTCTACATCCACGCCAACATCTCTGGTTTTGGGATTTTGTTATGTGGGCTAATCTTACTGGAGTTAGGTGATATCACCTAACTCTTACTGGAGTTATCACCTAACTCCAGTAAGAGTTAGGTGATAAAGTAACTACTCAACAATCAAAAGTAGTTTTGATTTGCATTTCTCTGATGATTAAGGATGATGAGCATTTTTTCATGTGTCTGAAGGTCGTGCGCCTGTCTTCTTTAGAGAAGTTTCTCTTCAAGTCCTTTGCCCACCCTGAGATGGGATCACTTGTTCTTTTCTTGCTAGTATGTTTGAGTTCTCTGTGGATTCTGATTATTAAACCTTTGTTGGAGGTATAGCCTGCAAATATTTTCTCCCATTCTGAGAGCTATCTACTTGCTATACTCATTATGTTCTTGGATGTGCAGAAGCTTTTTAGTTTGATCAGGTCCCAGTAGTGTATTTTGTGTAGACAGTTCTACATATATAGTCATTAGATCCTGTTGGTTGATGGTGTTGGTGGTAATTTTTTGTGTGCTATGTGGGTTGTTCTACCAATTTTTTTCTTTTAACTTAATAGAAAGACTCTTGTTTCATCACCCATGCTGGTATGGAGTGGCACAACTCAATACAGCTTCAAACTCCTAGACTCAAGTAGTCCTATCACCTTAGCTTCCTCAGTAGCTGGGACTATAGGTGCATGCCATCATGCCCAAATAATTTTTTTTCTTTTATTTTTTTTAGAGACAGGGTCTTGCTATCTAGGCTGGTCTTGAAAGCCTGGTCTCCAGAGATCCCCCTGCCTGGGCCTCTCAAAGTGCTGAGATTATTCTGTGCCTAGCCTTGTTTTCTCAGTTTTTAAGCAGTTATTGAAATATTTTCCTAATAAGTTTGGATTTGTCTATTCTTTCATTTTGTTCTTTCAGTTTTTACTCCAACTATTTGCAGATTTTCTTTTGTTTGTTTATTACATACACATTTAGGCTACCATGTCTTCTTTGTGGATTGACCCTTTATCCTTTATAATGTCCGTCTTTGTCTTTAATAAATTTTGCACTGAAGTATGTTTTTTCTGATATTAATACAGCTGCTCTTTTTTCTTGTGATACATATTTGGATGATATATTTTTTTCCATTTTTATAATTCTAGTATGCCCATATGGTTATATGTGAAATGAGTTTTTTATAGCCACATATAGTTGGGTTCTTACCTAAACCGGTTATACCAACCTCTGTATTTTTAAATTCTTGTAGTTATACCATTTACATTTAATGTAATTTTTGATATGTTAGGGTTTAATTTTGCAACTATTGATATTTCTGGGTTGCTGACTCCTACAACACCAAGTCCTAGGATATGTGAAGCAAAAGCACTATTCAGGGAACTCACTACCATGGTGTTATTTGGGTTCTGGTGTCCTCAACTGGCCTTTTTCTCTCTACTTTTAGAGTCTTATATTTGTTTATACATACTACCAAGTTTTTAGTTATGTTTACAAGCATTAATTGGTGAAAGCACATCTATTCTAATTTCTCAGAAGTGATATAAATATTTAAAAGAGGGGAAACTCTTCACCAAATAATTCATTTCATTTTTAATGTTTCTAACTTACATCTAATTGTTTGCCAATTCCATCTTAGTTCGTTCTTCTGTCTTTATTAATGTCAACTCCCTGAAACACATACACATAAGGCCTTTCTCCAGTTGTTTAAAATACAGTATATACTGCATATGAAGAACTTCTTAGACTAGGAATAGATTTGTATTAAAAAATAATTCTAACCAGGAAATGAAACCAACAATTACAGCCACCTAATCTCTGATAAAGAGCATCCACTGGGGGAAAGATTCCCTATTCAATAAATGGTGCTGGAAGAATTTGACCCATACCTTTCTCCACTCACAAAAATTGATACAAGATGGATAAAGGACTTAAATTTAAGGCATGAAACAATAAAAATCCTCAAAGAAAGAATAGGAAAAACACTGGAAGATATTGGCCTGGGGAAAGATTTTATGAGAATGACTGCCATGGCAATAGCAATAGCAATAATTAAAAAATGGGATTTAATTAAACTGAAAAGCTTCTGTACAGTCAAGGAGATAACAACTAAAGCAAATAGACAACCTACCCAATGGGAAAGAATATTTGCATATTTTGAATCAAACAAATGCTTAATAACCAGGATCTATATAGGACTTTAATTAATCCACAAGGAAAAGCCAACAATCTCATATATCAATGGGGAAGAGAGATGAATAGAATTTTCTCTACAGATGATAGACGAATGGCTAGCAATCATATGAAAAAATGCTCATCAACCCTAAGTATTAGAGAAATGTAAATTAAAACCACGCTGAGTTATCACCGTAACCCCAGCGAGAATGGCCTATATCACAAAATCTCAAAACTACAGATGCTGGCATGGATGTGGAGAGAAAGGAACACTTTTACACTGTTGGTGGGACTGCAAACTAATACAACCTTTTTGGAAGGAAGTATGGAGAACCCTGAAAGAACTCAGCCTAGACCTCCCGTTTGATCCTGCAATCCCATTACTGGGCATCTAACCAGAGGGAAAAAAAAACCTTTTATTATAAAGACACTTGTACTAGGCCGTTTATCGCAGCCCAATTTACAATTGCCAAAATGTGGAAACAACCTAAATGTCCTTCAACCCAGGAATGGACCAGTAAGCTGTGGTATATGTATACCATGGAATATTATTCAGCCACAAAAGAAATGGAGATTTTGCAGCATTTGTACTAACCTGGATGGAGGTGGAACACATTATTCTTAGTGAAGCATCACAGGAATGGAGAAGTATGAATCCTATGTACTCAATTTTGATATGAAGGCAATTAATGACAATACACGGTAGAGCATGGGGTAGGGAAGAGCAGATAGAGAAGGAGGGAAGGTGTGAGGGAAAGGAAAAGAAGAAAAAAAATAACAAGAAAAGAAAAGAAAATAGTGACTAATTCTCACAAAAATTGGATTTAATTTTGACCAAAGTACATTACTTAAACATTAATTTTTACCTCAACTTGTTAATAAGTTGTTTAGGATTTGCATCCTCATTTATAAGTGACATATGTTTGTAATTTCCCCTTTATAATAATACATTTTCTGCAATTTTAATATCAGGTGTAGCCAGATCAAGTAGAATGATTTTGAAGTATTTCTTCTTCTTCTATTGTCTATAAGATTTGGCATGATCTGTTTTTTGAAATTATTTTTTATTTATAAATATTAGTTGTCTATTTTTTGATACTTAAAAAAAAATAAGAAGAAGGGCGGTGCCTGTGGCTCAAAGGAGTAGGGTGCCGGCCACATATGCTGGAGGTGGCAGGTTCAAACCCAGCCCCAGCCAAAAACTGCAAAAAATAAGAATAAGAATAAGAATAAGAATAAGAATAAGAATAAGAATAAGAATAAGAATAAGAATAAGAATAAGAATAAAAGAAGAAGTTAACTGATGACTTCATACTGAATCTCAGAATCAAAGCATTCTATAATAGACATACTCTTATTTGACAATGTGAATGTTACTTTCTTTGCATTATTATTATTATTATTGCTTAATATTTCAATGTAGCAATTATCTGATTCCTTTTCTGAATGTATTTATGTTTGTTCGTTCTTTGCAAGGTTTTTGTTTCTAGTCCTTGTCTTAAACATTGTTATTGTTATTAAATGTTAATCCTTTTTAATTTTGTGAAGGCAAAAAAATGAAAACCTAATTAACATATGTATATGTAAAAATTAAAAAAAATTCTAAGTTCTATTTTATCTTAGTTTTGTTCATATTCTATTCCTAATAAATACAAACTAACATTTCTTGAACCAAGACATATTATTTTTTGGTTGTGTTTGATTCGTTTGAGTACCTACTATGTATCAGCTCTCAGAACCTTTAACAACTCATCTGGAAGATACTTATCC
This sequence comes from Loris lydekkerianus, assembly GCA_963574355.1. Classification (NCBI taxonomy): domain Eukaryota; kingdom Metazoa; phylum Chordata; class Mammalia; order Primates; family Lorisidae; genus Loris; species Loris lydekkerianus. The sequence goes on from CAUYPK010055485.1 coordinate 70,555, forward strand.
ATTCATTTTACAAAAAGATACCTCAAGATTTCAAGTGAGCAGTTGGATCTACAAATATATAGTTCAAATTAAAGTTTAGGAAAGAAGATATAAAATATAAAGTTATTAAAGGTAACATAGTATTTTAAACTATGGTTTAATATAAAATTCCTGAGGATTCCATGGTATACATATATACCACAATTTATTAATCCATTCATGGGTCGATGGGTACTTGAGCTTCTTCTATGACTTGGCAATTATGAATTGAGCTGCAGTGAACAATCTGGTGCAAATATCTTTATTGCCAAATGATTTGTGGTCCTTTGGATGTCCACCTAGAAGGTATATTGCAGGATCAAATGGCAGGTCTACATTTAGATCCCTGAGAGTTCTCCAAATGTATACCATGGAATACTATGCACTTAAAAAAAATGGAGACTTTACCTCTTTTATGTTTACATGGATAGAAATGAAAAATATTCTTCTTATACAGTACCTCTAGAATGGAAATTAAAAATATCCAATGTACTCAGTACTACTGTGAAACCAATTTACAATCATTCACACTTGCATATGAAAAATGAAACACAACTATAGCCTAGGAGGAAGGAGAGGGGAAGGAAGGGGGGTGGTTGATAGAGGGAGGGTTAGTAGGGGAACCACACCTATGGAGCATATTGCAAGTATAAGTTGGATCTATCAGGTGTAGAACACAAATGTCTTAACGCTGTAATTGGGTAAATGAGGTGAAGGTTATGTTCATTAGTAGGATGTGAGCACTCCAGTTTGCACAAATAATCAACAAATTGAATCCCTTAATGGCATAAATGTATTCATGATCTATGTACAAATGACTTAATAAATATATATAATATTAATGTATTTAATATATATTAATTAATGTATTTTATATTAATATAAATATAATATTTTATATTAATAATATATTATATATAAATATATATGGATATTTAATATATCTATTACATATATATCTATATCTATTTAATATATCTATTAAATATATGTCTATATCTATATATATATATCTATATCTATTAATATATTAAAGTAGAAGAAAAAAATTCCTGAGGAATGAGGCATATATAGAACAATGACAGGGGTTCAGAACTGGTTAATATTTACTAAGCAATAAAGAAACAGGAATAATTGAAAGGGACATATTCTCTGCCTTGATGTTGCTTATAGTCTGAGAAGGGAGAAGAATAAATCTCATCTTATTTCTTTTGATTAAGAAGTTTTAAATGCTGTAAAAATCTACATCTTAATATTATTTGACATGGAACAAATGGTATTCCAAACTATTTTAGGAGACATGAGACTATGTACATTGTCTCTGTTTTTGAGGTCTCTTTGATTTTCCTATTCCTGCTGTCTGTACTATCTTCCTTCTTTTCCTTTCTTCCCAGCTATCTTCTACTTATCTTTACAAGAACCCAGCTCTAATATTGCCTCCCCTGAAATGTGTGCATATTTATCACTACTACCTTCCTTCTATAGCCCATAATCTTAAAAATTATAAGTAAAATTACAATAATGTAAATTGAATGATATTTATCATCTCTGTTGTCAACTACCTGTTTTAAATTTCTCTCCCTCATGAGGAACTCTTGTAGTGTCATCTGGGAGGCTTACATATGTCTAGGGTGGCCATATGAAATATGAGCCTGTGATTACACTCATCAGTCTGCATCCTCCCATCATTTCACTTAATAGTGAATAAATGTAGGGATAGAGAAAGTATTTTAATTTTTCAATATTAGAAAGTTGTGGGGTTCCCAGAAAGTACAATCTAAGATGAAAATTATTACGAAAGGGATTTATTTCCCTATTTATTTCTGAGTGGACTCAGAAGAAGGTTAAGAATCAGGATACAACAGCAAAATAAAGCTAAACAAAGATGTGGATTCCTCTGGGAATAATTCTTATCTCATGGAGAGTTCTAGACCTTCAATTATACCACAGAAATAGTTCCATCTTGCATGAAATATTTGCCTTTCTACCCTTTTAATCAGTTATTGGTAGTTTGGGTTTTTTTTTTTTTTGTTGTTGTTGTTGTTTGTTTGTTTGTTTTTGCCATACAAGGAGTGTAATCTCCTGGGAAAGAAAGCTCCTGCGTATCCAAAGACAACTCTCTGGAGTATGGTGCGTTTGTAAATTGTTGGCAGCCAATACATGACATCCAGGGATTAAATGCCCTGGCCCAGTGATGGACATATGGGCAAGATACCAAATGCATCTACTTTAGCAAATCTCTTGGATTGATTAGATATCCCTGATTAAATGCAGTCCATCCATGTACAGCTTTTCTTAGATTCTGATTGGCCACATTTCTGTGAAAATTTGAAGAATCATTGATACAAATTAGGGCCCCCACTTCCAACTCTACCAGGGAGTGTGAATTTTTTAAGAAGTATGAACCAAGCTGTAGGACTTCTTATACTGCAGTCTAGACCTAATATGAAGCTATTCTTGCTTTTGGATTCAGTCATAATTGTACAGTAGAACCTCTGTAAGCTGACCACCCAAAGGACTGTAATAAACTGGTCAACATAGGAGGTGGTCAACATACATATGGTGCATATCTGATCTACGAAAATTAGGATAACTTAAGAAGGTAGTCAATGTAGGGAGCTGGTCAACTATGAATGTTCCACTGTATTTCTAAATATGAGATAGTTTATACTTTTCTTTTAGTGATGGGTGACACATGAGTGCAATAAGTACCCTTTACTTTTAGAGGATGTCTCAGCATACCACACAACTATGGGATCCTAAGAATTCTATCAATATAATAAGCTCCCAAACTTTTATAGGTTATCTCAATTTCTAGAAAGACATCCAATATACTTGCCCCTCAGTTGCAGTAAGCATAGTTTCACCCAAATAGTGGACCAGTATGCTATTCTGTGGATTGTCTAGATCAGCACTTCTAGTAATAATATTACCAGAACAAGACACAGATGAAAGTATTTTAATAATATATTTTACTTAACCCAACCTATCTCAAATGCTAGCAATATAAGGAGTTATAACAGAAGGCATAATCGATATTTCTTTTTCCCTTGCTCTGGGTCTGAAGAATAAACGTTGGATGAACTTTGACAGACTGTCTTGACTCCTTTGCAGAGTAGTCAAAATAGAATACATAAGGATATGGCCAATTCTTCTCTGTTAAGAGAAGAGCCTGAGGGGTGGTGCCGGTGGCTCAAAGGAGTAGGGCGCTGGCCCCATATACCAGAGGTGGCGGGTTCAAACCCAGCTCTGGCCAAAAACTGCAAAAAAAGAAAAGACAAAAAAAAAAGAAAAGAAAAGAAAAGAGCCTGATCAAAGCCAAGCAAAGAGTAGAGAGAAGACCTAGAAACTGTCTTAAAAGTTTCCTTTGCTATGTTCTGCAGCTAACACATAAGTGAAAAGTGTACATATCTCAGCTTCTCCAATGGCACCCATTGTTACATAGACTACCTAGGGTGCTAGCTATTATTTCTTTCCATCTTAAGAAAGCATAGCCAAAATTAAGATAATAAATGTGACATAATTATAGGAATAATCCCAAACCAATTTAACTTACAAAGAAGTAAAACTGTTTGCCAACTTTAACACCTTATTGCATGTTAGGACATGTTGGTTTTTCCTAAGAGCTCAATTTATGGCAACAGGCATTTATAGCAGAGATGTAAAGGATATTAGAAATTATCTATTTTGATCCCCCCATTTTTCAGATGACCTCCCAGATAAGCCTTGGAAATCTCTGGATTGGCAATTCTTTTTATGTTTCTTCTTCAGTAGTTGACTCTGTTTGCTCAGCATTTATTTTTATGTTTTACAAAAGGATATGGATTATATTATGTTATGTTATAATTGAAAGCCACAAGCATAAGCATCCCAAATCCAATTCCTCTTCATTTCAGTCAAATTTCACATTTCATTATGACAGAATTAATTTGATGGCCAAATCTGGTATGTTACTGCTTTCCAGCTAGATTTGCTTCCAATTTAACATCCTAACTATGCTTGTAAAATAGACAATAAAACAATCTTTTCTGATTTGGGAAATACTCTTTATTCTTCGTTTCTCTCTACTCCACTGTAACATTTTAGCTGAGTTTTATGGAACAATCATTTTCCTCATCTAATTACTGCAATTCCCTGGTAGATGGCCTCCCTAGCCCTGCAATAGCAAAATTATCATAAATACACAATTTCACTGCCAGCATCTCATCTTGCACATGCGTCAGTAAGCAGAGATAGGTTTTTCCTCTCTCTAAATTGTGTTCTTGCTAAATTGACAATTTTCATATGAACCAATCAAATCTTTCTCTGACATTCCAACAAATTCCCCAGAAAGTTAATCTTGCCTTACACTCTTCAGGTTTAGCTTCTAATGTTTACACATAACTGTGAAAACATGCAGACAAAAACTGAGAGTGAAATCTTCTGGTTGAATCCTTAGACACCAGGACTGTCTTCCAACATGGACAAGCAGAGAGCAATTCTCCACAAAAGACCATAACAACAAATCATACATGTAATAGCACAAAACTCATAGACAATCAATGGAAAATAACTCATTCCACAAAAACTCTTACCCAAGTTTTGCTACCAAATGAAAACTTAAGAAATCAATACTGAAGAGTCTGGAATCCCGATCTAGTTCCAGACTAAAGAAGGAGGCTCTGATTTCGGAAAAGATCAGAACCCGAGGAGTGTTAGAATAAAGCCAAGGCCAAGAACACCCTGAAAAGCAGATTCCAAGAGTAGTCAGAGGGTTCATCCTATCTGTTACACCTCTCCAACAACACACCATCACCAAGGTATTTGTGAACAACCCTAACCCAGGGATTGATTCTAGAGTACAACTGGCAAAAGACTTTGGACTTCAAGAGTCCAAATTTGGCTTAAAAATCAAAGATCATTCTTCCATATCCATAAACAAAAGATCATCTTGGTAAGGCCTTAAAGACAAGGGTATTAATAAAAGCATCAATATATCTGAGATAAAAGAGTTTAAGATATAGAAGTTACATAAGATGGCACCAGGCTCACTAGGAGCTGTCTTACTTCTCTGGAGCTAGACAAAGTGAACACTAGGACAAATTCTGTGTACTTCATCTCATTTTCACCTTTCCTAGGAATGAAAACTTTGGCTGGGACTACAAGCTTGAGACTTCTCTGCAAATGTCAAACAGGGACTTCAGGAGGCAGACAGGTATGTAAGGCATCAGATGGCTGGATTGACACAGCTGGGCTTGATTCAGCAGCTCTTGTAGACAATGAAATACACAATATCATTTTTACTCATCATAGTTATGATTGCATTAAGCAAAAAATCAATTTATGTTAAAACTTTTAAATGAATGCTTGATGAAGAAACAAGATTGTAGTTTGCCTCAAAAAACTCCTCACAGATGACTTATTAATTACAAAAGCAAAATTGATAATTTTGCTGTAGATAAATGTGGTTGACTCTACCTTAGGTAAGTGCTGAAATTCATTTTACCAGTAATGGCACAAACCAACATGAGGTATCTCCTAATAGGATCCATTAAAAAAAACACACACACAATATTTCTTTTGTTGCATTAATGCTCCAGATGTATATAAGTTGAATATAATGAGAAAACATGATACTTCAAAATGAATTTAGGCTTTTAAAGTAACAGCTCTGTACTGATCAACAACACGTTGAATAATGATAGTAAACATGGAGAAAAAGCTGACTCAGAAAATATTTTGAAAGTACATCTCCCAAAGATGTATCTTTTATATGTAGCATGTGCCAGTATTTTATTTTTTTTTTGAGACAGAGTCTCACTTTGTCACCCTTGGTAGAGTGCCGTGGCATCACAGCTCATAGCAACCTCAAACTCCTGGGCTTAAGGATTCTCTTGCCTCAGGCTCCCAGGTCGCTGGGACTACAGGCCCACTGCCACAACACCTGGCTATTTCTTTCTTTTTTTTTTTTTTTTTTAATTTAGAGATGGGGTCTCACTCTGGCTCAGACTAGTCTTGAACCTGTGAGCTCAGGTAATCCACCTGCGTCTGTCTCCCAGAGTGCTAGGATTATAGGCATGAGCCACAGTGCCCAGCTGCATGAGCCACTATTTATGTGGGGAAAAATATATGAGGTTGGACAATTAAGTTCTCAAACTCAGCCTACAAAAAATGCTACATACCTCATAGCTAAATATCACTACGGTCACCTTCAAAGCACTCCTCTTGGGAAGCTATGCACCAACACAAGTGCCTACCATATACTTCAATGCCATTTTGGAACTCTTTTCTTGAATGGCCATCAGAGCTGTCATCGTGTGAGGTCAGACGATTAAGTTTGTGAACTCATCCTAGAAAGAGTGCTACATACCTCATTGCTTTTTCAGCCATAAAAAGGAACAAAATAATAATGTCGTTTGCTGCAACTTGGATAGAACTGGAGACCATCATCCTAAGTGAAGTATCTTATAAACAGAAAAGACAGATACACACAGGCAAAAGAGATGTAAAAGATGGTGAAACCAAGAGGGCAGAGAATGGAAGGGGATAAAGAGTAAAAATTTATGTCTGGTGTACAATGAACAGTATTCTGGTGAGGAGCAGACTAAAACCTCTGACTTCAGCATTGCCTAAGTATCCATGTGAGAAAAACATTTATACTCCCCTTGATATTTAATACTGTATTTTGAAACAAAAATAAAGACATTAGGATCTGATATCAAACAAAATTCCTGATTGACTCCGCTCCATTACTGAAGTGCTATAACTTTTGGTCGGTTTCTTAAATTCTGTAAATTTCAGCTTGCTCCTCAATACAGTAAGGGTAATAAAAACACTGACCTCCTAAGATTGTTGTGAGGATTGAATGAGATATATCATCGTTTCCAAGTCAAACAGCGAGTACATGGAAACTTAGCAGTGTTCTAAAAATCCTATGTTTACTTTCCCCATCTGTAACATGAGGACAATAATACTCCATTAATAAGGTGATTATGAGGAAAGAAACAACATATTGCCTGCCGCTTAGTTGGCACTCCATAAAGTTTATTGAATAAATAAATAAAATAATTGTGTATTTATTTAGAATGTCTGCTGGAATGTTGTGATGATGGCTTGCTTGATTTGTTCTGACAAGAAATTATTGTTGAAAGTGCTTCAAGTTATGGAATTGCAATCATATACCACTGGAAAATGCATGGAATTTTCCTCACTCATATCTCTAACATTCCAGGGTTAAAATACTAATAAATCAGAATTGCAATAACATTCTTTTTTATTTCCTAGATTAAAAACCTACTGTTTTAGTGTTTTATGGGTTAAATATACATTTAGTTTGCCAGATAAAAAAATCAAGCCAAGGAGAACAATATTTTGAGTCTCAAATGATTGCTTGAAAATAAACTTTTGCAATCTAGCTTATTTTTACTGAGTATATATGTCTCCTTTAGAGACATATGCACATATATCGAGAGGGGATTTTAACATCTGATGGGTTTTTCTAAGAATGTACTTTGCAATGAATTCTTTGACATTTTCTTTATGATTATGTCTGTATTAAAGTGAGGAAAAACTCTTTTATTAAAAAAGGATGAAATTATATTCTATAGAACACTTGCTCATCTGCATTAGAAGTATGTTATTTCCCCAGCTGCTATTAGTTTATACTGAATGGATATTCAGATGGGCTTCCATATACTTAGAGTCATCTCTTTTTTCTTCAAGCACATTGAGCCATGTTTGAAACAGGATTTGTTTTCAGCTCAACTGAATACTGCATTTTGGTAAATTCAAGCGAATGACTAATTCAAGTATATTCAAAACACATTATTTACAAAACTGGGTGATTTTTTGAATCCTTTTATAATTGTTTGCTTTTCCTTTTTTGTTCTTTAATATGTGTCTTGCATGATAAACAGGAAGAATTTCTATAAGGGTTGAAAAATGTTGATTTCAAGTTATTGGAGCTGAAATGAAATTAATAGTTTCCGTTATCTTTTACATTTTGAGCACCTCCTATATTATTAGTAATTATTTACAAATTAGTTGTAACCTTATATGATAAAGTATATGATTATCTCTTATTTTAAACTAGGTTCTTTAGGAAATTTATTATGATGAGAGAAATAAATATGCAAGTAAATAAATATTGATAGTCACAGTTTTTTCATTCTTTTGTATAAGGAATATTTGATCTTTTGGGGTTATTGGGCATTGCCATACTTATTAAGAGAATGGGTAAAAGGGAGAATTGAGAGGAACCAAAGTATATTTTATTGATTGCCAATAGAATATACATGGTATTAATGTAGGACAGAAGGAAGAGAAGCTTAAAATGAAAAAAGTGTTGAGGGAAGCACATAAAACAAGTCTAGGTAGTATGAAGGGAATTTTCAAAGATTTTTGGAAGGGATAGAAGATGGGTGGGAGAAAAATGAAAAAGAGAGAGAGAGATAAAGTTTGTGTTTAGGGATACTTACTATTATAATAACCTTATAAAGATCATTGAACACCATATTAATTTTTTTAGTGCTGCTATAACAAATTACCACAAACTTAGTGTCTTAAAATAACACAAATTTATTATCATACAGTTATGGGAATCAAAAATATAAAATTAGTTTCACTGCAATAAGTCAAGCTATTAGCAATGTTGCATTCCTGCTGGAGGCTCTAGGACAGTCTACACTCCTTGGCTTATAGTATCTTACATCTTCAAAGCCAGCAATGGCTGATGGAGTCTAATGTTGCATCACTCCGATACTGGCTCTTCTGCCTCCCTCATCTACATTTAAGGACCCTTGAGATTACATTGGGCCTACCCATGTGATCCAGGATAATCTCACTATTTTAACAATCTTTACTTAGAATCTTAATTCTTATTTTCCATGTCACATAACATACTCATAGGTCTTGGAGATTAGGATATAGACATCTTTGAGGGCCATTATCCTGCCTGTGACAAGCACCAACCCTATATCCTTTATTTAACATAGGACATAACTGCACCCCAAAAAATAAAATTACTTCTCCAAGATAAACATACTATAATAAGTGCTGTTGCAAAAATACTCAGCCACATGACTCATAAGAAACATCTAGAACTTTAATTATTTTTGGTAGCTCTATTTTGTCCATAAATGGTATAAATGCTTTTCTAAACAATGGCAAATGTTTATGTTGCTCACAACTTTGGATGGTAAATGTCTGTGATCTCTGTGAGCATTTTTTGCAGAATTTTCTTTTCTAGTACAGTTACAGTAAGAAATAAGTTATTAAACATACTTCTCATGAACTGTAGACTATAACTGGTAGTTTCATGTCTTCAGTTGAATTCTGGACTTTTTTTGAGGACAGGGTCCTTCCTGTATTGATCGTACATTATATACATCTATTTTATACTGCTGATTATAATGTGCACAGGTAATCAGTGAAACTCTTTAAATGCCTGGATGGATGTAAGGCAGAAGGAATAAGGGAGCAATAAACCCCTGGAAGAGGAAGAAATATATCTTGCTTGTTCCTAGCACAAGTCTTGCCATCAATATTTTGTGTTATCTTTCAATAACCCACATTGAATGATATGGCACCATAGCATCCTTTTCAAGTTGTTTTTTCCTAGTTGTTGAGTTCTTTGATTAAAAAGGCATTGGAAATACCTTTTTTTAAATCTTCCATGGTGATGTCAGAATGCCATCTCTGGGAATGTGATTTTAAATTCACTAGGCAGCAAGGTAATTAAGATAGGGTCATACACGAGAAGCAATGCTAAGTCAGCTGGTGGAGGAAGAACATCTGTCCAGAACAGGAACCAGAGGAAAGAATGAACATGGGGAAAGAAGAGGTAAATTCTAGTATTTTCACTTTTTCTGCTGCAATGAAGAATATGATAGTTATTGGTGACCTAATTTCTCATATGTTTATCTAAGAAATTGTTTGAAGGTAAAGATGATATTGTCCACATTAATATAGGCTTGGCCTATATTAATTTAATTCTAAGTTCTGGTATATATGGAAATTGATTTAATAAAAGTTGTACCTGGTAAGTTGAGGCAAGGAAAGAAAAAACCAGATCTCAACATAAGAATATATTGGAATGATGACAGAAAGTACCTTTGTCTTAATAGATCAAAGGCTTGATTATCATGGATATTCCATTTCTAGTAATGGAAACTTCTTTGTACCTCCTACTTGATGTCTATATATGCGCACACATACCAAATGCATGAACTTGTGGCTCACAGATATACACGTGTGCATACACACACGTACATAGAGTAGAACACCCCCGAGAGTAAAATAAGAGGGAAATGAATGATCATCTCTTTTAACAGGTTACAGGGAAAATAAGGTCAAATTTTGGATAGGAGGGTTGAACAAGGACTAGCTCTATCGATCTGTATCTACACAGTTGCTCTGCATTTCCAAACCTGTTATCTCCTATACACTCTTTACTTAATACTTTGGCAATCATAGCTTAAACCTCAAACAGTGTTTATAACTTTATTTTTTTTTTTAGGATCATTAGGACCATGAGACGGTCTCACTAGCAATGTTTAATAAAGATTACTCTTAGCTGTCATTTCATGATCTGGAATAAAGTGCTGAGTTCACTTGCTTTTTGCAATCAGAGCTATCCATTCCTTCCTACATTCATTACACACACAAAAAAAAATCTATTTGAATAAAGTGCCTATTTGTGTAGATGACTATTTTCTCCACTTTGGTATATGTGCCTTATTTTACCTTTGTTATCGTTTTCATCTTTTCCTCATGCAGTGCTAACAAGAGGGGCTTATTGTCTTTAATGTAAGGAAAGTGAGATGTGTCCTTTCATTGGCATTAATAATGATTGAACCTGTCACCTGTCATAACCGTGGTCTGGTCTATGTGCTCAGGACAGAGAGAGCCTGGTTTATCCAGGCATCTTCCCAAGTAGACATGGAATCAAGGGCACATTGGGTCCCAATCATTATAAGGATATTTCCCTGCAGGTTTTGCGCCCGAAGGGCTGGTTATACCTATACTTGTGTCCTTCAGACTTCCTAGCTACAGGGTCAGAATTAACAATGCCCACAATTACCACTCTCTGAGTGTGTCCCAGCTGGCTTGTTTTCTTGACTGTAAATTGCCCATCATTCTCTTTTGAGTGCAGAGACCTTTGGAAATATTGAGATTCAGTGTGTGCACTGGAGCTTGAGCTAGAAAATGGGGAATAATGACAAACTGAAAGAAGTCCTCATGATTATCTTAACAAAATACCCTCTTATTTCTTCCGGTGGCATCTTTATGAACGTTAGCCTTTCAATTCCAAATTTGAAACTTTTCTCTAATTATTATAGCTTAGGTTCACAAAGCAGCAAGAGTTTCAAAGTGCCATCCTGCTATTGCTGCTGTCCTTTCACTGATGTATTTTTATTGGTCTTTTCTTGTCTTGCCTCTTTGAAGGCCCAGCCCCTGTTGAGCCTTCTCCAGTCCATCTAATTAAGGCAAAGTACCCAGTTGCTTGTGCTACCAAGTTACTCTGTATTCCTTATTCCTGTTACTCAACGTTTTCTCATTCAAGCTTGCACCATAGAAGCCATTTGTCCCTGCCTCTCCTCCTCCCGGAGCACTTCATGATTGCAGACTATGACTTCTTCATTTAAATGTGGAAGGATATGATGTTCCAACTTGGTTCTCGCCCATCCTTGTTCCTTCTGGGGAGGGCAATTTTAGAACAATATTGACTAGATTTTGGCATAGAATGATTCTGACTGGCAAAGGAGAGGTTCAAAGATTTGCCCCAACTAGAGATAATAGCATCAAGGTTAAGTTATGCTTTTGGGGGAGTGAAGAAGACCAGATACTGAAAGAAGCAGAGGGAACAGGGAAAACAGCATTTGAATCCTATAATGCAACCTCAGTGGGTTAAATAAATAATATCTGCTCATTTGGGATCCTGTTCCATGAGCTTGTGTCCTGTCTGGTTATGGGTTCTATCTATAAGCCCCTTGACAATATTATAAGACAAAAATATGTATGAAGTTATACATAGATAGACAGACAGTGCCAGAGAGACAGACAGATAGATGCTGTAGGGGCTTTGTACCCAGTAGAAATATTTGACAAATTCAATAGCTTGAAATTCCTGAAAAAAAACATTACAAACATCATATCATCCTGAGTTCATCCTCAGTCAAGCGAGCATTACAAAGAGTGGCTTAGTGTAATCCTCGGCTCCAGATCAGCAGAGTCATTAGCTCAGACATGTGGAAAAGAGTAAATACATGAGCTGCCAGACGGCAGCAAAAGCCTACCTCTCTTGTTCCCGCTCTGTGGACCCTGCCACGCTGACTCTGCCCAGAGCCCAGACCCGCGTTTGAGGAACGGCTATGCTAAGCCTGCCGCAACATGATCACTCTCTAGCCTGGGGTCAAGGAGGAGGGAGGCTAGCAATAGGTGGAACATAACAAATACGTTAACACTTTCTTTGTTTGGAATGAGAATCATTGCTGGAAAGTGAGTTGGGATATGTACATATACATTTTTATGGAGGGAATAATTCCCACAAGCTTTTTAAGACATTGGTAATATTTGTTAAAATTAGAAATGTGTGCATTTTCAGCTAGCAGTTCACCATTTGAAAAGAGCACATGCTATAGAATTAATAGCACCAATGCAACTGTGCATGCTGGAGTAGCATGTGTCTGTTAAAAAGAATGAGGTAGATATTTACTTAATGACCTGGATGATGTATGTTATATGCAGTTAAAATGCATACTGTCGAGATACACACATGTACAAACACACTCTCTCCCTCTCTTGTGGACATAGACACATAAGCAGATATACAGGAATATTTCCACTATCAAAACTGCAATCACAATATAATTAATTGTGTATATTTTTATACACATAAAGGAAGAAGAAGGACTTTCCTAAAACAAGACTAGTTGTATCCTCTCTGAAATTTATAAATAAGTACTTCTCTCCATTCCTAGGGAAAAAGAAGCTGAATCTCAAAGTGGTTGTGTACATTTTCCAAGATAATAAAGCTGGAAAGAACTGGAGATGGGGCTGAAATATGGATACATCTGTTTGAACTATGCTGTTTCCCGCAAGTCACAGTTTTATTATATATGCATATTGTACTATGTCCTATAAATATTTGTGAAATAATAAAATGTATCATTTTATGGTTTGTAGAAAACATGTTGCTTTTGGGATCAGAAAATCTGAGCTTAAATCCTTGCTATACTCTATAAAAAGTCTTTGAGCCATTGTTTCTTCAACTCAGAAGAAGGAATGATAATTCCAGCCCACATTTCCTCACAAGACTGTTGTGAGGATTAAATAAAATATATTATACATACAAATAGACTAAGATATGATACAGCGTTCATGAAAGCAGGAGCTACCTATATTTCTGTTATCATTGTATATCCAGCACACAGCTTAGTGCTTAGCATAATCCTGTTTTTCAATTTAAATTTTATTGAGGTACAACTTCCATGTAATAAAGTTCATGAGCTTTAAGTATAAAGCAAACAAGTTTTGCCAAATGAACATATTTTTATAACTACTGCTCAATTACAGTAAAGACTATTATCATCATTTAAATGTCCTTATGCCTGACTGACCTGGTAAATGCTTATTTGGTTTCTATCACTAAAAAATAGCTTTTTCTATTCCATAATTTTATATTTTATATTTTAAAGAACAAAATGCTTTAATTTTGACAAAGTTTAATTTGTATATTTTCATTAATTTGTAGTGATTTAAAATATTAATTTTCTGTGCTATTTTGTCCTTAGAAATACTTTCCTACCCCCTAGTTAATCTTTTAGGTTCAGAGTTTTACTTTTGCATTTTGGTCTGTGTTTTGTGTTGCTTTTTTTGCATTGTGTATTAATAAACATTATGTTTGTGTGATATGCGTGTGTGTATTTATAAGTAACCAGTTCTTGCAGTATGATTTTTTAGTGTATAATTTACTCAGTTGAATACTTTGACATCTTTGTCAAAAATCAGTTGACTCAGAATCAGGAAAATACAAATTGAAAACATAATGAGATGTTACTTCATAACCACTGATGGTTATGATTAAAAAAGATGATTTTATGTTTTGGTGAGGATTGGAGAAACTGGAATATTAGTACACTGCCAGTAGGAATGTAAAATGTTGCAGCAAATATGGAAAACAATCTGGAAGTTCCTCAAAATGTTAAACATAAAGTTGTCATTGTCACTGACTAAGCAATTCCATCCTAGATACAGCCCCAAGATAAATAATAATATGTGTACAGGAAAACTTATATATGAATGTTCACAGCGTTTGTATTCACAATAACCACAAAGTGTAAATATTCATCACCTAATAAAAGTATAAATAAAATGTGGTACATCCATACAATGGAGTCTTATTTGGCTATAAAAAGGAATGAAGTATTAATACATGCTACAACATGGATGAAAATGGAAAACATTGTGCTAAGTTAAAGAAACCAGCCAAAAAAGACCACATAATTTTGATTACGTGAAATGTCCAGAACAATTAACTCTATAAAGATGGAAAATAGACTGATGGCTGCTTAGGCTGGGAGGAGCTATTCAGGAAATAGAAAAATGATTGTTAATGGTATGGGATTTCTTCTTGGAATGATGGAAATTTTTATAGATTATACAACTTTCTGTATATACTAAAATATTTACTTTTTCAATTTAAATAAATTGTACAGAATGGGTTATTTATAGTACCTCTCAAAAAGGGTTTATTAAAATTTATACATACACACACGTCTATTTCTGAATGATATATTCTAATGCACTTGTATCTGTCTTTTATATTAATAAAATATAAATATAAAATATTATTTTATTAATAAAATAATAAAATGTCTTGGTTATTATAGTTTTGCAATGATTTATGGAAATAGAGTTTGAAAGCTTTCTAACTTTTTTTTCATAAAAAAATTTTGACTATTCTAGGACATTGTATGTTTCATATAAATTTTTAGACTCAGTTTGGAAATTTATACAAATCCTTGCTAGTATGTTTAATTCAGTTTTACTGAATCCACAGGTTAATAAGAGAAGAATGGGCATCTAAATAGTACCAAATTTTTGAATCTTTAATTATGGACCCTTCATTTAGATTCTCTAAAATTTTTCTCACCAATGTATTTTTTCACTAATTGTATATTTTTAGTATAGAAGATTTTGGAGTTTTGTAAAATTCATGTTTTTACTGTAAATATTAACTTTCTTTATTTTCCTCTTTTTGCTGGTATATAGAAACATGAATGATATTTATATATTGGCTTTGTGTCCTGTAAACATTATAGGAGTGGATTTTTAAAAGTTCATGGAAAATGAATATTATGAAGAAACTATGCAAATGGATTTCAATTTTTTTTTCACTAAAATAAATTTGTACTGCTTACTGTATATGTAATATGTCTGAACAGGATGTAGTTTGAGTTACTAAGAAGGATGAGACATCAGTTTAGAAAGAGTCCCATCAGATCAACATGGATTCTGCTAAAATTGAAGCAAGACAAAACATCAAATTTATGGCGAAGCTGGGGTGGAAGAATGATAAAATCATTAACGCTTTATAAAAAGTTTATAGGGAATATGTCCCAAAGAAATCAGCAGTTAGCAAATGAATAACTCATTTTTAAAAAGGTAGTGATGATGTAGAAGATAAACCTGTAGCACCACATCATCCATATCAATTTTTAAGAAAAAATTCATCTTCTTTATGCCCTAATTCAGTGGTTCTCTACTTTCCTAATGCTGCAATGTTGAGAACCACTGCCCCAATTGAATGATTATAGTAAAAAAAAATCCAATACTATACACATCAAATAGTTGAAGTTACATAATTCTGACTAAAAATTATAGTTGAGCAAACACTCCACTGAATAAATGACAAATCCATTGTACCCAATCAGTTGCACACAAGAAAATTTTCAATGAAAATTTTAAGTAAGTTGAATCAAGATTTTGAAGCATTTTTTTTTTTGAAGAATTGTAACAGGAGATGAAATATGACTTTGCTAGTATGATCTTCAACACAAAGCACAATCAAAGCAATGGCTACCAAAAGGAGACAGTAGTTAAGTCAAAGCCAAAGTAGAGAGGTGAAAGGTCATGATATCAATTTGGGGAGATGACTAAGGCATTTTGCTTTCTGTGGGTCCAAAGAACAATAATCAGAGTGTTTTGAGAATGTTAGCCAAAGCTTGAAGCAGAAAAATGCCCAGGACAGCCTCATGAGAGTCTTTCTCCATCATGACAATGCTCCTGCCCATTCCTCCCATTCCTCTCATCAAATAAGGGCAATTTTGGGAGAATTTACGTGGGAAATTATTAAATACCCATGTTATGGTCTTGAGTTGGCTCTTTCTGACTTCTTTTTGTTTCTTAATCTTAGAAAAGCTATAAAGAGCACCTATTTTTCTTTAGTTAATAATGTACAAAAGACTGAATTGACACGGTTAAATTCCTGATCCCTCAGTTCTTTGTAAATTCCTAAACCCTCATCTCTCTGTAAATGAACTATTGATCTAAAATTTTCTTTTCTTGGAATTTTTTGGAGGCAGTCAAGTTTTGGTAGTATGATTACAGTAGCCTTTCTGAACAAGCATGGAACTGTTCTCTGCTCAATTTTCTGAAAGTGTGTAATATTGGTTTTATTTCTTTCTTGAATGTCTGCTTAGGACTAACTATGATGCTGATTAGCAATTTTTTCTAAATTGATATTCTCTTTTCCTTGCCTCTCTTGTATTTTGTAGATTTCTGTTCTTAATCATTTCTTGTGTTTTGTTTACTTTTTAAGCTTCTTAAGCTTCAAGCCTCTTAAATTGGAGAACAACATACAGTACTTGATTTCAAGTCTTTCCTCTTTTCTTACATATTCATTTACATTTATAAGTTTCCCTCTTGTAGTGACTTCAGCTGAATTACACAAATTGTGTTTTCATTGTCATTCAGTTCAGAAGATTTTCTAATGTTTCAGCAATTTCTTTTTGGATTATGGGTTATTTAGAAGCATGTTTAATTTCCAAATATTTAGGAGTTCTCAAGATATCTTACTATTACTGATTTCAAATCTGATTCTGTTGTATTCACAGAATATACTTTGTTACATTTTAATACCAACAAACAATAAATACATAAAAATAAAAACAAATTTTAACTATTTGAAATTTATCCATACTTAGCTTCAGTCCCTCTCTAATATGGTTTAATTTGTTGAACATTCCATGTGTACTTGATTGATAAAGTCAGAGTAGTTCATGCTGCAGTTTAGATCTTTAATATTTTTACTGACTTTTTTTCCTGTTCTTCCACTACTAAGAGGAAGATGCTAAAACCTCTGTCTATGGTTCTAAATTTGTTTATTTATCACTCTACCTCTTTTGTTTTGTGCTTCCTGTATGGCATGCTTAGTTATTTTAAGCATGCATATTTTGGATTGATATGTCTTCCTGGTAAATTGTTCTTTTCATCATTATACAATAGCTTTCTTTATTTCTTATAACACTCTTTGTCTTGATGTGTCTTTTCATTTGGAATTGAAATAGTCATGCCTGTCTTCATAGAGTTACTCTTTGTATAACATATCATTTTTCATCCTTCTACTTCCTTTTATCTTTTTATAGAAATTCAAATATTTTATTTCTTCACATAAGGTTAAAAAAAAAAAGGTTGAGTTGTGTATAGTTTCAGTTTAAAGCACATTACCATCATTAGTCTGTGAAAGCCTCTTCTCCTGTATAATTATGTCCATGTATTTCCTATTACGTTTATAACTCTCTCTTCCAATTGACACCCTTTCTACTGCTTTTTTTTTTTTTTTCTAAAGCTTTTTAATGTGTACCATATCTTTGGTATTTTTTAGGTGAGTTCTTGCAAAATGTGTCTTAAATAATATCATCTCTTTATTTATTTATTTTTTTGAGAAAGAGTCTTATTCTGTCACTCTAGGTAGAGTGCTGTGGCATCATCACAGCTCACAGCATCCTCAAACTCTTGGGTTCAAGTGATCCTTTTGCCTCAGCATCCCCAGTAACTGGGATTAGAGGTGCATGCCACAATGTCTAGGTAATTTTTTAGCATTTTTATAAGATATGGAGCCTCACCCTTACTCAGGCTGGTGTTGAACTCCTAAGCTCAAGTGATTCTCCTAGTTTAGTCTCCCGAGTATCTGGGAGCAGGGGTGTGTACCACCATCCCCATGCTTTGCTAATATTTTTTAGTTATTGTGGAGAATAGGTCTCACTATGTTGCCCAGGCTTGTCTGCAACTCCTGGCTTCTAGTCATCCTCCCACCTCAGTCTCCCAAAGTGCTGGAATTATAGGCATGAGCTGCCATGTCTGGTACTTTTTTCTCTGAATTTTCTCCAAAGTCTTCATTGAACAGGAAATTATTTTTATGTCAGATTCAACTGGGATACTATTTACATACAGTAAAATTTACCCATGTAAGTATATAATTCTGTGAGTTTGGAGTTTATGTATCACCCCAAAACTTCCTTGTAGGAATCTTTATTTTCATTCTTCTTTCCATATCTCTACCTTCACTAATCAGTAATCCAATTGTTGTGTCAATAGTTTTTCCTAGGCCAAAATGTCATATTAATGAAATTTGAGAATAAAAATGTTTTTAAGGATTATCCACTTATAATAGGTATCACTAGTTTTAAATTTTTTATTGCTAAATAACATTCCATTGTTCAGATATGTTACAGTTTATTTATTCACTAACTGATGAACAAAGTCTATTTTAATCCAATATGTTACTCCTTTCCCTTATACCTCATACCTGGTCCTTTGCACTTCCTGATTTACCCTCCCTTCTGAGCCTGGCCTGCTCATTTCCTACTGACCCTTTCCACTTCTTGTTTCTTACTTCACATTTTATACTCCACATTACAAATGTAATAACTTAAACTTATAATTATATATATAACCTGTAGTTTTCTTTGTAATTCTTGTCATACGTGTAGCTGTAATATATTTTAATGTCTAGCTGTAATCTAATGGCTAAGATTTGGTTGAGTGTTTTTGCATTTATATTCATTAGTGAAGTTGGTCTATAGTTCTTCTTCTTTTTTTTTTTTTTTTTTTGGTTCTTTCCTGGTTTTTGTATCAGGGTGATATTTGCTTCATAAAACATGTTGGGGAAGGTTCCTTCCTTCTCAATGTTCTGGAATAGTTTCTGCAGTATAGGTACAAGCTCTTCATGAAGGTTTGATAGAATTCTGTGTGAAGCCATCTGGTCCAGGGTTTTTTTGTTGCTGTTATTGTTGGAACACTTTTTATTGTTTCTTAAATTTCAGTGCTTAATTTTGGTCTTTTTGAGAGATCTTTTTCTTCCTGATTAAGTCTGAGGAATGGTGCGATTTCAGGAATTGGTACATTTCTTCCACACTGTCATATTTCTGAGCACAGAGTTTCTTGTAGTAGTCAGAGACAAGCTGTTGTATCTCTGTGATATCTATGGTTATTTCCCCTTTTTCATTTCTGATTGAAGTTATTAGAGATTTTACTTTTCTGTTTCTAGATAATCTGCCCAAAAGTTTATCAATTTTATTTATCTTTTTGAAGAAACAACTGTCTGTTTTATTAATTTTCTGAATGATTCTTTTTTTAATTTCATTTATTTCTGATTTAATTTTGGTTATTTATTTTCTTCTGCTGCGTTTGGGATTAGATTCCTACTTCTTTTCCATTTCCTTAAGATGATTCATTAGGTTGTTGATGTGCTCTCTTTCTGTTTTTTTAATGTAGGCATCTAATGCAATAATTTTCCCTCTTAATATTGCTTTTGCAGTATTCCACAGGTTTGGGAAACTGGTAATGGCATTGCTGTTTTGTTCAAGAAATTTAACAGTTTTCTCCTTCTCCTTTTCCTTGACCCAGCTGCTACTCAGCATAAGATTGTTTATTTTCCACATCTTTGTGTGGGGATGGAGGTTTTTGTTGAAGTTGAGTTCCACCTTTATTGCCTTTTGGTCTGAGAAGATACAAGGCATAATTTCAATTCTTTTAATTTTTTGGAGGTTTGGTTTGTATCATAGGACCTGATCTATTTTGGAGTATGCTCTATGGGCTGACAAGAAGAATATATATTCCTTGTTTTGGGAATGGTGTGTTTTGTAAATGCCTATTAATCCCATTTGTTCTAGGGTCACATTTAAGTCTCCTGTATCTTTGTTCAGTTTATGTTTAGAGGATCTGTCCAGTTCTGCCAGAGTGGTGTTAAAGTCCCCAGCTGTAATGGTGTTATGGGATACCAGGTTGCTCAGATCAATCACTGTCCGTTTCAGAAATCCAGGAGCATTTAATCTGGGTGCATAAACATTTAGAATTGAAATGTCCTCTTGTTGTATTGTTCCATTGACCAGATAAAGTGACCCTCTTGGTCTTTTTTAACATTGGTTGCTTTAAATCTACTTATATATAAAAATAAGGTTGTGATCCCTCCTTTATTCTGATCTCTATTTTCCTGAAATCCTGTTTTCTATCCATTTACTCTTAGTCTTGATTTGTCCTTCAAGGTTAGCTGTGTTTCCTGGACACATAAGCATATGTCCACAAACATATGGATTGCTTGTGCTTTTTTATTCAATCAGCCAGCCTGTGCCTATTCAAGCCATTAACATTTATTGAGAGAACTAATAAATGTGATGGAGTTCTTTTCATCTTATTTTGTGAAAGTTTGTTGCTTAGTTTTATCTTTTGTACATTTGTGGAAGTAAGGTTTTGCCCTTTAGTGTCTGGGTTTTTAATTTTCTGGTAGTCCATTATGATTGCCAGTGTTAAGAATAGATCTAGCTATTACCTGTAGAGCTGATCTTGTTGTGATGAATTTCCTCAATGTTTGCATATCAGTAAAAATTTGATTTTTCAATTGATTTGAAGCTTAGTTTTGCAGGATACAGAATTCTGGGCTGAAAATCATTTTATTTAAGAAAGTTCAAGGTAAATGACCATTTCCTTCTGGCTTAAAAGTTTCAGTTGAAAAGTCTTTTATCATCCTGATATATATGCCCCTGTAGGTTTATTGGATCTTTCACCTAGCAGCTTGCAGAATTTTCTCTTTGGAATTATTTTTTGGTCAGGCTCATTTTGATGTGTCTTGGAAATACTTAATTAGTGTTGAGGTAACCTGGGTTTCAAAATCCCTCTAAAAGGAGTGTTTCAGAATCTTTAGTGAAACTTGGTAAATTTTCATTTATGATATCCTCCACTAGGGCTTACATTCCTTTGGGATGTTTTATTTCTCTTCAGGAATTCCTATAATTCATATATTTGACTGCTTTATGAAATCCCGTAATTCTCTGAATGAATGTTTGCTTTCTCACTCTTCTTTTCTGCCTCCTTAACTACCTACATTAACTCAAGACCTTTATCCTCTAGCTCTAAGATTCTTTCTTCTCCATAGTCTAATCTGTTATTGATAATTTCTACTGCATCTTTAAGTTCCCTGATTGCCTCCTTCAATTCCTTAAGTTCTGCCATATCTTTTCTTTTAGTTCCCTGATTGACTCCTTCAATTTCTTAAGCTCCATCATATCCTTTCTTCATATCTTTCATCTGTTTTTTGGTTCGATTTTTCTACTTTCTTGTCAATTCATTTTATTGCATTTTCCCTCTGTATTTTAAACTCCCTATCTGTTATTATCTTTTCTTCTGTATAAGTGAAATCCTCTGCTTTAGCTGCCTCATGGTCCCTTGGGGGGTGGGGTGGGGTGGAGGCTGCTCTATTTTGGTTTGTCATTTTGCCAGAATTTTTTATTGGTTCTTCCTCATGTGCTTTCTTTTTATTCATTTCCTTTTCCTACTTTTTCCTTCTCATTACCTCTTCACTTCAAATTACCTTTTTTCATAGCTTAGGTATCAAAGTAGCCTATGTTTATAGGGTCAAAAAGAAGAGAAGGCTAAAGAGGGAGAATGGAGAAAGAAGAGAAAAAGAGAGAAAAGAAGGGGTTTGAAAGTTAAGAAGAAAAGGAGAGAAGAAGGAAAGAAAGAGAGAAATAGAGCAACAGGAGAAATGGTGGTTGTTGTCAGGGTGCTATGACCACACCTGCAGCTCTAGGATTTTGAGAGGCCTGGCTGGGCAGTTCCCTCAATGTCAGGAGCTCCATTCCAGCCCTGGAAAAAGCAATACCCTACCTGTGCCAAATATAAAAAGAAAAAAAATAAATCAGCACTATTTTGCTGTGGGGACCTACCAATACTGTCTTTCAAAGGTCCAATACACTATAGACTGTGAGCTTGTGACACCCTTGAGCTAGATCAATGCTGTTTCTCCCCAGCCAGACCAATGCCTTGACCCCACCCCCACCCCCATCACTCAGGCAAAAGAAACATAATAAAAATAAAGAAAATTAAAAATACAATTATATAAGATAACAAAAATAAAGGGATATATAAGCTTTGTATGAGAAATTTATATGGGAAAGATGAGAAAAGCAGAATAATCTCTACCAAAAGGGAGAAAAATAGAGAAAGAAAAAAGAACTAGAGAATAAAAGGTGCTGAAAAACCTTGACCAAAGTGCAGGAACCCTTGCTTTGAAGAAAATAAAAATACAACAAAACAAAACAAAACAAAACAAAACAAAGAAAGAAAGACAACAACAAAGTGAAGAAAAAAAAATAAAGAAAGAAAAACCAAGGAAAAATTTGGAAAATAACAAAATGAAAAACAATATATATGTGTGTGCATAACTACATACATAGTAGTATACTGCTTGGACTCCAAATGGTGCTGTGGCATTAGGAGATGGAAAACACGCACTCTTTTTGATTGGAAAAGTGAGGACCATAAACCACTCTGTAGTTGCAGAGAGGATCAGGTCCTGTCTTCCTGATTTAGTTGCTGTCAATCAGGCCCTGGTCACTTTGTATGCATTGATACTCCATGGGATTGGGGTCCTAAAGGTCTTGACATATTCCTTGGGAAGCATGTCAAACAGTGTTCCCTGACAACAAAGTGGCCTTCCTGAGAGTGTGGGTGCTGCTCTGCTCATCCCAAGGATGGAGCTCAACAGGCATGCCAGAACCAGCAGTGTACTCAGACCCTGCAGACCATTTCTCCCACACAGCCTTCCTACAATGGTGGCACCAAGCTAGTAGCCAAGGGAATGGGAGATCCACCCCACTCAGTATTCAATTCTGGCCCCTGAATGATGTTCACGTCCACTTACTTGTTTAAGCCTTCCATGGACATACCAATGAAAAGTTTAGCCCCAAATCAAAATACTGCAGAATAGCCCTTTTCTGTCCCCAGTCCTCCATGGGGGTGCTGGCTGGCTGGCTCCTACTTATTCTTAAGGAATTGCCTTCTTTTCTACCTTTCCTTGGCTCCAGACCTCCTCACCGGCTCCCTCAGTGTCCCACTGCTTCACTCTGCCCCTGGAGTGGTGTCCCTGGATAGGTTCCCCCAGCCAGAGGTGGCTGGACTTATCTTTCCCCTGCTTCACCACTAGTGAATAACTAGTAAGGAGATGATTCTAGTCTGCCATATTGTGCCACACCCCCCAGATTAGTTATTCTTGAAGTGAATATTTCTGTTTGTGACTTTTCAGTGTTTTTCTTCTTTCTTTTATTTATAATACCCTAATTTTTTTTTAGAAAATGATTACTTATGTGTTTCACATTCTTCTGGTGGGACTGTGAATCCCTGGATTATAAGTGAAGGCTAGGCAGATGTCCTAAGAATAATAAGAGCCCCTTCCCTAATCCCTCCTAGTCAACCCAGAGTTTTGGCCAGAACTATAGAGAAAGAGTGGTTATTTTCTAAATCTCAGTCTTGGAGTAACTAGTTTTATAACTCAAGATGTTTTCATTTTATGCATAAATTAGTTAGACTCCTTTGGTCTTCCTAGAACTTCATGCATGGCCATTTCCTCCCTGGAAGATTCCTTAGCTTATCAATCCCTTATTCGTTTTCTTTATTTTTACTATTTATTTATTTATTTATTTATTTATTTGCATATAACATAGTTTCTTGGAGCGCAGTAGAGTTTCAGTAAATGACTACCAATCAGCAGGTGTTTATGGTAATACTTACAGATATGACTGCTTTAGGGCAGGAAACGACTCATCTTAAATGCTCAAGGGCTTAATATATGTACACCCTTAGCAATTCCTCCTCACATCCCACCCCCAGTATATCCAAACAAAACAGTGCCCAACATGTGTCCAGTTTATTTCAATATTAAAATAAAAGAGCTCCTCTCACCAATTACTACCAAGCATGAAATGTGTATTCTCAGAGAAAAGGACCAATTTTTTTTCTTAATGTAACAAATTTGAATAGTCAGGTATCAAAGAGTGGGTAGACCTAAATTCAAATGGGTGTTAAATAATGGTCAGGAATGTCCTTTCATTTCTAATGCTCTTTTGCCTCAGAGGAAAGGAGGAGGAAGGGGAGGCATAACCAAGCTGCTGAATCTTTTAAGGCTGATGAACAAATGACTTCATTATGGGAAAGATTGCTGCTACTCTTGTGTAATGTCATAACTTTTGGTATAATTCAGCTTTTAAAGACTCTGTGGGGAAAGCAGAATCTCAGAACAAACTACCATTAATATTTAACACACACACACCAAAAAATATTAGCCCCTTAAGTTTTTATGAAGTCTTTATGGGAAAAATAAAAACATAAAACTACAAGTAAAGTCATACTTCCAAATAAAAAGCAGCAGTCTTAACTACAGAAACTGTGAGGAGAATTAAGAAACAAATTCCAACTTTGAGTTATTTTGTCTGCAATAAATAACTATTTAGGTTCTTGGGAGATGAGTGATACAAATCTTTTCTTGTTTTGTTTTTCCTTTTTCATTCTTTATTGATTTGATGTCTTTGGTTGTGAGTGCAGTTACAGAATCCTAAACTAATGATGTAGCACTGTAAATTGTCACGAAATATGACCTGGTACTCTCCAGTATTCCTCTTGTAAACCACTTCTTATTTCTTATAAAAATTAGAGTGCTGAACACATAGTATTGTGGAATAAGCCCTTTCTCCTCTCTCACCTCTCAACCCAAGTGGAAGCATTGCATAATTAGATCTTCAGCTTCAAAGTTAAGACTGGGTTGGTATTTCCTTGCCCTCTGCTTGACATTAGGGCTTCCAGAATTCTTAAACTCAGTCTGGGGACATTAGTGATAACTCCATGGTGACCGGGAGTTACACTTGGACAGCTGGTGTGTGTTTGGTAGGTGCCTTCATACCATTTCCATGTTAAACAGTGTTTGCCAGAAAAGGAAGTTGAGTTGGAGCACTGAAGGTCAAGATGCAAATGTGCTCTGTGAGAATTTCTTCTTTTCAAAATTTACATAATATTTTTAATTGACAGATAACATTGTATGTTTTTCCTGTGCACATGATGTTTTGAAGAACATATGCATTGTGGAATGTTTAATCTAGCTTGTTAACAAATGCATTACCTCACATAGATTTCATTTTTTGTAGAAAGAGCACATAACATCCACTCTCTTAATATTTCTCAAGAGTACAATAGATTATCATTAACTATAGTGACTTTGTAGTCCAATAGAACTCTTGAAAATTATTCCTCCTATGGAGGATTTCTTTTGGAGTTTCATTATATGGGGAAAAAGGCCTTTTCCCCCATGTAAGTGAAAGAAGAACTCTGAAAATATTAAAGGTGATCATCACTACAAAAAGCCGTTGGGGCACAAGGAAGAGACAGATGGAAGAATAAGAAGCAGAAGATTATAGTGGCTGAACCATAGCAGTAGGTGTTAAACCTGGACTCAGATTTGGATTTTAGCTAGTTACTTACCCTCTGTGTCCTCTTATTATTTTAAAAACTTGAGAAGTTGTTGTAAGTTTTAATAGTTGGATAGTAGTTCCACTCAAATTTTTATAGTTTCTTGATTTCTTGAGTTACATGTAATGATATATTCATTCTTTGATATTAAAAATAGCTATTTTGACATATTATTTTCTTAGAAATAATTTTTATTTCTATTTTCCACTTACTAAATTCTTCCTCATTGGTAAAGACCAGTTACCTACCCCTTATAGATAATAGAAAAACTAAAGATTATTAAAATAAAACAAGAATTATTATTCAGTGAAGGTTAAATACTTTTTAGATACTTAGCTAAGCATTTAGATTTAAGTTATTTGTCACTTAATCTCCATAACAACCCCATGAAGTAAATACTTAATTTTATCATGTATAAAATGAGGCACCTTACCCTCTTAGAGGGGCTTTTATTAAAAAGTTCCAAAACAAGAGATGGTAGCATAGATGCAGAGAGAAAGGAATGTTTATACACTGTTGGTGATGGGACTGCAAATTAGTACAACCTCTATGGAAAACAGTATGGACATACCTCAAAGACCTAAAAGTAGACCTGTCATTTGATCCTGCAATCCCACTACTGAGTATTACCCAAAAGAAAAAAAGTAATTTTTATTATTTTTTTTTGACAGAGCCTCAAGCTGTCACCCTGGGTATAGTGCCATGGCATTACAGCTCACAGTAACCTCCAACTCCTGGGTTTAAGCGATTCTCTTGCATCAGCCTCCCAAGTATCTGGGACAACAGGTGCCCACCACAATGCCTGGTTATTTTTTGGTCGTAGTTGTCATTGTTGTTTGGCAGGCCTGGGATGGATTTGAATCCACCAGCTCTGGTGTATGTGGCTGGCACTTTAGCCACTTGAGGTACAGGCGCTGAGCTGAAAAAAGGTAATTGTATTAAACAGACACCTGCACTTGAATGTTTACAACAGAACAATTCACAATTGCAAAGATGTGGGATCAACACAAGTGCCCATCTATTCATGAGTGGATTAACAACATATAGTATATGTATACCATGGAGTACTACTCAGCCATCATCAATGCCTTTTGCAACAATTTGGATGGAACTGGAGACCATTATCTGAAAGGAAGTATCTAAAGAACAGAAAACAAACCCTACATGTATTCTCTATTGAATAGTAACTAACTTATGAGCACACATGTACACAGAAGGAAGTAAAACTCAGTGGAAATCAAAAGAGTGAAGAGGAGTGGACTTAAACCTACCTAATTGGCACAGTGAATACTATCTGGGTGTTGGGAACACTTATACCCTTGACTCAAGAATTATTAAAGTGATCCATGTAACCAAAAATATTTGTGCCTCCATAATAATTTGAAATAAAAAATTTATCTGATATATCAGTTCTATTAAAGTCAAGGTAAAGGAATAAAAAATAATGAATCTACTCAGAAAAATTAAGACAATTAACCAAAACTAACACAAAGGTTGCTGTGCCAGGACTAAAAGTCAGTTCCACATATATAATTCTGAAGCTGAATCCTTAAATATCTCACTATTTCTAAGAGCTGACAATTTCTAATGTAATTCTTCTGCTGCTATAACAAAGGTATGGCTCCATTGCTGCCTTTATCATACTGTGTCGTAATTAATGCAATGTTTTAAACCCATGCAGGTTACTGTGGACGCAGGCACAAGATATAGCCTCTTTTCTTAAAGATGTCATGCCCAAGCTCGACTCCTGTTTGTCTTCAGCTAAGCTACCTCCTACTTCTTGCTGCTATCATTTTTACCCTCTTTCAGAGTGCTTTCCATAACTGCAGTCCAAATACATTCTAAAATCCAAAGGGAGTATGTCACTTGCCTGTTTAAACCAACCCTTGGACTCCATTGCTCTTAGGACCAAAATGAAAATCATCATCTTGACTTACAGTATGATCAAGTGTGGTTCCTGTGCAGGCAGGTAGCCTTTTCTCAGACAACTCACTCTGTTCTCTGCTCCTTCCATGGAAGCAGATAACATTGCACTCCTTAGCTGTGTGATGCTTCTTCAGCATATATAGTCTAGAAACATTAACCTCTCTTTGAGCACATGCTTCCCTCTGCCTAGGATAACACCTGTCTCATTGAGTTCATTCCTAGCTAACTTACCCATCTTAGTCAAAAGCACTCCTCAGGGAAGCCCACCTGGACCTTTCTGAATATGTGAAATCTCCCTTTTATAATTACACATAATTTGATGTGTCTTTCCTCTTTTGTAGCACTTTTCTGATAATAACTTCATATTTTATAGCATGATTGAATAAGTTTTCCCTACAGATTCTAAGCTCCAAGAAGACAGGAATTGTGTTTTCCGTGATTTAGCAAATTATGAATTCAATATGTACTTGTTGAAAAACCACATGGTTAAGTGTGTTCAGTTGGAAGCATATATAGGCACAGTGTGTGGGGGTACACAGAGGAAGCGTGCACTATGATTAGCAAGGGACATTAGCTTGTCATCTCTTATCTGTTATATTATCACAGATATAAAAAGAATATTATATCCACCCCATCTAGTGTTCCTGGTGACTATTTGAGTTCAGATACTATTTTAGACCTTTGATTAAGTTCTTAACTTTGACCTCCAAAGACTCTGATAATTCAGAGCTGAAGCATGAGTATATAGAACTTTGAATACTTACTACCCTCCAGCCTCAGGTTTTCAATACTGATTACTTAGCTGTGGTGTACATGTATGTATTTCTGTTCTAATTTTTTATGAGACTGTAATTGTGGTAGATTTTACCATTAAAGCAGCAGAATAAAAATTGCAGGGACGTTTCTGTTATACAAATCATAGGACAGGCAAAAGAACAGAATTTTGCTGAGATTGAGCAATCTATCAAGAGTACACACCCAGTTCCAAAGGAAAAGGGTTTAATCCAAAGACAATGTCTTTACTGAATGACATCTTGGTTAAGGGTATGTTAATAAGTCTGACCCTGCCACATGCTCATTCTACAATCTTGTGTCTTCTACATCACTTCTATGTCTTTAGTTTCAAAATACAGTAGAACCTCTGTAAGTTCAAGGGACTGTAATAAACTGGTCAACATACAGAGGCAGTCAACATAAGGAACTAGGCCTATTGTACTGATACCTACATGTGGTGCATGTCCGGTCTATAGAAATAGGGTCAACTTAAAAGAGGTGGTCAATGTAGGGAGGTGGTCAACTGTGGAGGTCCTACTGTATAAATGGTGAAAATATGTATAATAGTTATAGATATTAATAATATGACTTACAAGCATTGTTATTATTGTCATTAATATTGTTGTCACTGTCTTCCCTGGGACTGCTCTGTGGCTGTGTCAATTTGAGAAACCAAAATATTCAATTTATACCATATCACTTTCTAAAACCCCCTGTGGTTTTGAGAGCTTAGAGAACCTACTGGTTAAAAGCTCAGCCTCTGTGGTCACATGGAGCAAATTCAATTCCTTCAGCCCCAGCTCTGCATTAACTATGTGATCCTGATCAAACAGTGTAGGTTTCCAAGCCTCCGCATACCCTTTATCTGTAAAATGGAAATAATGTTTATCCCACAGGACACTGTCACACTGAACAAAGTATAATTTGCCCTTTCTTGAGCTCATTTTGAATATTAGGCTAATTATTGTAGGTGAAGTAAGTAATAATAAAAATAATGGTCATTATTGCAAAAGAACACCACTCCCTCTGTTTAGCCCAAAGAATATGAGTTAATTTAGCCATATACTACATATTTCTCATATCCTAGAAGAGAAATGTTTTCAATTTAGTATTTGTGGTTGTATATTTATATATTCATTCAAAATGGTTATGAATCTACTTCACTAACACAAAAAGCCAAATTTAAATTGCTGCTAACACAATTTCCAATGTCACTGCATGTTTCAATTCTGGAGAAGACTTAATAGATTGGGTTTCTTTCAACGGGGCAGGGGAGGTGACATGAGGCCTTGGTTAAATGGACAGGAAAGAATAGTTCTGATATCAGTGTAGTTGGAATCTCATTACTATTCATGGCTCTTGCTGTCCCTTTGTTCTCTGTATTTTCTAAGGCTCCAGGCATTTCTTTTTGGGTTTCATTTTCATTTCATTAATTTTCTGATTTTTTTTTTTCTCCCTCAGCCTGGAGACTTAAATAAAACTTTTGCCTTGGTCATTCAAAAGCAAAGGGCAAGTTTCTTCCCTCCAGTAGGTTGGTGGGAATGTCCCTGTTTGTTTGCCTTTTAACCCTGCCTACATTCAAAGAGGTTTTGAGGCATCTTATATTAATAGGGTAAGATATTCATAAGCCATTTGCAGAGTTTATAAGTCAAATCAAGTAATGGAAGAGGCAAAAAAGGGGAAACTATATAAGGAAAAGCAAGTCAGCCCCCCAAACAATAGTGTGTAGATATAAAACTTGGTATTTTATATTTTTCTTTCTTTTTAGATGATGAGAGAATCACTTTCTTTGCCTTTGTGTGTGTGTGTGTGTGTGAGTGTGTGTGTGTGTATGTGTGTGTATCATGCCCTTTAACATTATTTAGGTTAAAATTAACAAATAATTAAAGAAATATACACATTTTGATTTTGTGAGGAGTATTATTTATTATATCTTGGTGTGCCTGCTGTAATCCTACAGAAGAAATGTACTTTAGAATTCAATTTTGGGACAGCCTTAAGGAACTAGGGTATTTTCTATTCTGATAAAGACAATTAATATGAATAATCATATTCCCCCTTTTTTTGCTGGCTGCCGGGAAGTTTAGAACCTGATGTTCAGTAATAGCCACAAGTACCTGTATAGTTGATATATTGTCCCTTTTTTCCAGTCTTAATTTTCTTACCCTACTTCTGTACATTCTATATAGTTTTTTTGTATACTATGTAAAAATATTTTAGAAAGTGATTGTATATTACAACAATAAATTTGTTGTTTTCTGACAGCAGATCTGCCTTCCCTGAAAAGAATCATGGTAAAACTCCATCTCTTAGGTAGCCCTCGTTGAAAGACCATTATAACTTTCAATTTACTATTGCTACTATTACTATTAGTGGACAATGTCATCTTTCATTGGGACTGACACACTATTGTTTCTGTTATTTTTTACCCTATATTCCTGGAAGAATTTACATCTGTGTTCATTATACGTAGATTATTAAGCAATATTTTTAAAAGTCTGTGTCCTTGGGAACGGTTTTACAAAACACCTGAAGAGGTTCTAGATACCTCCACCCTCACTGAGAGGGGCTGTAAGGTTGATCACTATCTTTTTACTTGGAACTCAATGGAGTATATGAGAAGTTAGCAAAATGTAGTTTTCACATGTAACTTTGTAGTTGAAGACCTATATAATCTTGAAACTTAAAAATCTGTGGCATAAATGATTAACAGTGTTATTGGTTTGTCCCTAATGCACATACATATATTGTTGGCTTTTGCTATTTTAAGGAAAGACAAGTATTTGGATTTTTTTATTGATCAGTTTTCAAACTAGTATTGATTCCTTATCATCCTCCAAAAATCACAAATGACGTTTATTAGTGTTTTGGAATTATTATGAATGTATGAACACAAATATTTTTCCAAGTATTGAATACATTAATGTACTGATGCTGAAATTGTCCTACTTTCAGCTAGTAGCACCACATGCAAGTTGATTCTTATGACCTATTTGCTTTGAGAGCTTCTGGGCTCTGATTCCTGATCATCTTGTATATTTCTTACTCCAGAGCTAAACTGGCTGCTTTTTAAGGAACATTAAGGTGCCTTCTAATAGGAAGCTAAACTGGCTTCTAATAGGCAGCTAAACTGGCTGCCTATTAGGTGCCTTCTAATATGGCATTAAGGTGCCTTCTAATAGGCAGCTAAACTGGCTGCTTTTTAAGGAACATTAAGGTGCCTTCTAATAGGAAATGGTATATAGACCAAACTCATAAGGATGTAGAGATGCTCATGGCTACTGAGTTGCTCACTATTTCCAGGCCTTTTCAATAGGCAGAGTTAGAATACATATTTTAGTTTGTTTTATGATAAAACACATCTAGAGTTCATACTGATACTTTCTATTCAATTTAGATACTATGAAATTTTTCTTTCATTATTATACAATGATCTCATATCTCCTAATTTGAAAACCTACTTTTCAATGACATCAGCATAAATACCCATTTTCTCAGTCTTACAGTACTGATACACACAATCTTTATAGTATTTACACACATAATGATACAGATGTCATTACCTACACTACCACTCACAATACGATTGCTACAAAAGCATTCTTGGATTTTATTTTGCAAGTCTTTTTGTTTTAGGGTATATTCCACTAGGAGCTTGTTATAAAAGTCCTGTTTTACTAATCCTTGGAAGAATTCCTCTCTATCACTGTAAATGAGATATACTGTATATGTTTATTTGTTTATTTTTTACTCATGATATTTTTCTGGATTTTTAAACTATTACATTATTATTAATAATCGTTTAAAATATTTACATGTTCCACAGTCAGATCTAGAAAACAAGGTATATTCAACATAGTCTAGTTTAGTCCATTTCTGACCTGTTTCATTCTATTCTCTTCTATACCACAGTTAATCTGTATTTCATTGTGTGGTCTATGTTTCTATTTAAAAGAATAGATAGAAATATGTGTGTGTGTGAACATTCATCAGTAAATGGTATCATCCTTTCTCTCTTTTTACTGCTCTTTGCTTTTTTTTTTTTTTTTCTCTTTATAGAATTCTTTGGAGATCATTTCACAGTCATTTATAGTTATTCTGAATCACTTTAATCCACTATATTCTGATGTGTATAGTTTTACAGTAATTTATAGAAAGTGGTCTCTATTGATGAAAGTTTGTTTTTCCCCAATCTTTTGCTATCACGAATAGTGCTGAAACAAATAGTCTTTTGTATGCCTTTTCAATTTTTGCCCCTGTATATCTTGCAATAGATTCCCAGTAATAGGATTTCTAGATCAAAGAGTAAATGCACATTTTATTTTGCTGGGTATTGCCTAATTCCCCTCCACAGGTCTTGTTCCATTTTGCATTCCCACTATCAATGCCTAAGACTTCAGCTGGGCTTTTGGCCACAGATATTCACAGCTCAAGTCTTCAGTGAATATCTGAGAGGTAGATGAACTGTGAATTGCCTGAAAGAAAATGCATGCTACGTGGACTGCAAAAGCACAGATCTTTCAAGACTCCATTCAAGCTCCTTCATCCGCTAGATTCAATATTTCTGACTGAGTTTCCTCCCTCCATCCCCAACCATGGTCTGGGTAGCTTGTTCTCAGTAATAACCTGCGCATAGCTCATCCATTAGCACTTGGGAAACTTTGCAATATAATATCATGTGTCTTACTATAAACCATGAGGTCCTTTATAGCATGAATGCTCATCTTTGCAATACCAGTGCCTAACACTGTGTCTTGAACATTTAGGAAGCTAATACAAGATTGGTCAATGGTTTACATTTGTCTTTTGAGCTTTGTTTAGGTCCTTATGGCATTTTTATGCATATTTTCAAAATATGTATCAAGTTATGTATTATTTTTACTCCTGGATGTTACTATACTGAGTGGAGAATCTGGGACAGTTCCCACCTTGTACCTGCATGCCTCCAGCCAGAAGCTGTATATGTTAAATTATTAATATTTTCTGAAGGGGACATCAAATTCCAGATAGGTTAAGATTAACTGACCAAAATTTGTTGGTCAGTAGCAGGATCCTTTTTTATTGTTGTTATTAATATGTCACAAATGAGCTGAAATGAACTGCATGCAATTCTCAGTAGAGTTAATTCCAACACAGTCTTTCTATGCTTTTCACTTTCTGTAAAAGTAAAACCTAGTTACTCAAGACGGGACATCACAAACATTACCCACTGATCGCTCAAGGCGTAGCGGATTTATTGTAACAGATGGTTCACACACTAGACCCTTCTTAAAATTATATGACTTGGTATGTGCCTGGGAGTCATTAAGTGATTCATTTGCTGAATCATGGAACAATTACAGCAAACCAATACACTTCTCCTGTCTTGTTCCTTAATGGAAATATGCTAGTATATCACTTGCAACTGCTGTAGACATAGTTGCTGAAGAGAAAGTTATAGTGGCTGCCATCTGCTAATTTCAGACGTGGAATTCTTAATGTAGTGCGGTAGTTTACCACTTTCTCATATTATCTGACTTGATGGCGATCAACTGAATCCAGCAAATGTTGCACTTTGAGGAATTTCTTTGCCTTCAGTTCATGAGCACATGATATGGCTCACTGCGTAAGACCATATTGTTCTTAAGATATAAGCAAATGTAAGATAAAACACACATATGTTAGAAGACAAAAATAATAGAAATGAACGACTGAAAAAGCCATGACCTACTTTGCAGTATGGGACATAGAACAGGTTATAGTCTGGATTAAACAGATGTGGTGTGAAGTTGCTGTGTGAACATTGGCAGGTTAATAAATTTCTCTCTGTTTCAGTTCCCTGTTTTTGAAAGTAGTGATATTAATTTGTCACATGTAGAGTCATCCTTAAGATTAAACATAATTGTCAGTTAGAAAGATATTTATCTAATATTTGAAAACATTTCTTGTGATAGCATTTTTAACTTTGGCAGGATTTCTTTTTATTATCTAGCCTTAGAAATATTTTACTGTACATTAGGCTAAAAATTAATTATACTTATATGTAAACAAGTACACATCTATATCTACATGCTTTTTTGCCAATGATGCTGTTTTTTGACTCTATCATGTGTAAGCGATTTTATTTCATGCTCTGTTCCCATTTTGATATGTTTGATTTTGTAGATTCCCTTCCATCAACTGAGTCCTATTCTCCTAAACACTGTAGGCAATATCTATGCACCAAACTGCTGTTATCTGTATTCTGCTTCTCACCATTAAAACTTAATTTAAACATGTTCTGTCTGATAACATACTTGAAGATAAGCTGACTCTATTTCTGGTTTTTAAAGATGGTTTCAATCCTCACAATGACAGAGGCACACATGGAAATCTAGATAGAATGTAGTTTGGGAGAAGAGATTTGACTGATCCCTCAAGTAGGTAATAGATGGCAAAAATATACACATTCTCGGGATTTTTGTGAGATTTAACTGAGCTAATATGTTAATCTATATAACTTTGGCATGTGAAATCCTCCAATGTCAGGCACTACTGCTATTTTACTGACCTGGCTCCTCTGCTCCCCTCCACACTGTTATCTTGGGCTGCCATAACAAAACATCAGAGAATAAGAACATAGTGGGTTTTTTAATTGTTTTATCAATATAGGTTTGGTGTCTTTGACTATTTTAAAAGGTAAAACTAAATTTTAAAAAATTCCAAAATTTATAGTTTTTATAAATTTATGCTATATTTTCAAATAGTATAAATTAGGGAGGTGTCTTGAATATTACTGAGATTGATATGCAAAAATAGATCTCAGAAGAGCACAAAAGGACCTAAATTATTGCCCCACAGACATTATTATTGTAATGGGAGATTTGCAAAATAATTCAGTGGTTGTTTTTCTCACCTTTCAAAGAAAATATGAGTGATGGCCCATTCAACATCATCGGGGCTTATAGTGAGGACCAGGTGTCACCAAAGAAATCTAATACTTAGTATATTCTTCTTAAATTTCTCAGTCAATAGATTTATTATTACTATTGTTAGCAATAGCGTAGATTTATTATTACTATTGTTAGCAATAGCGTCTTGCCCTGTTGCACAGGCTGGAGTGCAGTGGCAAGATTATATCATCCACTTCAACCTTTTGAGCATCTAGGTTTTAGGCACATTACCAACATGCCCAGTTAATTTTCTTCTTCTTCTTCTTCTTCTTATTTTTTGTGGCAACAAGATCCTACTATGTTCCTCAGGCTGGTTTCCATCTCCCAGCTAAAAGTGATTTTTCCCACCTCTGCCTTTCATTCTGCTGGGATCACAGATGTAAACTCAGCTATGTTTATTGTTATTTCTGCTTTTGTAATTACTAGAGTTCTTCATTGTCATTTAAATGACAAATGCAATTGCCTCAGTGGTACTGTAGGAGGAGGGAGATGTGTATTAACTTATTCACCCAACTAATATATGGAAATTTCAAATTTGTCAAAAAAATTTAAGCTCTTGTTGATAATAACAATTAAAATCCAATCAAGGAAAAACAGTTCATCTCAGCACACCTGTGAAAAATGTGACTTAATTGAAGAATAAATGCGTTAATATTTGGAAAACAAATCAACACACTTTAGTCCTCATGATTAAAAATTTTCTTTTACTTATTGCTTGTTTATATAGCTTTCAGAATTCTCATAAATTCCAGAAGTTTAATTCCAGCAGATTTGTTTTTGTTATCTAAATACTTATAAAAGCTGCTGGGGGGTGGTGGTGGTGGTATTTAAGATAGGCAAAGAACAACCTGCTTCTTTTCCATCGCAATGATGTTTTCTTCTGAGCCACAAATACTCATTTAGTCCTACATTTATACCAAATAATGGAACAAAGAATCATAATAAACATGTGCATGATCCTTTACCGTTTGTAAGGAACTTTCTCCGTAATGCCTCATTGGCTCATCACAACTGTTTTATGAGATTAGTTACATTATGTGCACAAAATCTGTAAGGAAACTGAGACATGTAAGTTTAGGAATAGAATCCATATCCCAGTTTTTAAATTCAGTGCTCTTTTTCTGTTTATAGAATAATAAAGTTCTATAAACTTTAGAGAATTATATGTTTAACTCCCCACTGCCTATCTTTCATCTAAACATTTTTTTCTTCTAGGTTTGTACTCGACTTGGTTTTTAAAAAGGAGAATGTCTTCTTATTAGTCCCACAAAGAACTGTGAATATTTCTCAGGAAACAGAAATCCTGTCTTACCGACTGCCATTTATAACTGATCAGAGACTAAGATTTCTTTTCTGGTTATACCTTAGTGATTGATGTTTTATAGTTTATCTGCTTAACATTTTCAAAATCTGTTTATATGCAAAATCATCAAATATAGTTGCCTTCTGAATGAATTACACTTTTGATTTTGTTTTGGTCAGTTTGCTAATGCCTTTCTAGAACTATAATCTTCTCTGTGTAATTTATGTCGGAAAAGATTGTATCTTATTTTGCATGCTATGATTTCCTTAAAATTATTTATTATTCATGTTACATTTTAAACTGGTGCTGGTCTATGCAGATTTTAAATGTGTTTGTCATATACCGTTAGTCACTGTGTGAAATCTCTCAGTAATAGTTAGCCCTTGAATTTTCTTCAGCTAAGGAGAATTTAACACTGATTGATGGCAGGTCTCTTAGCTGGTTGGCAGACTTTCCAATTTACGGCGAGGAAATTGCTCTTTTCTTTTTATTCATTCCTTCTGCTCCTTGTGCTGAGCAGTAAGACGTATGTGTCAGATTGCACGGGAGAAGTAGCAATGGATTGGCAATATGGCTTGTCTTGTTTACCATTATGATTTTATCAGTTTCCCAAACTGTACAGGGAATGTCAAATATCTTCAGTGACATTCTTCCATTATTACAGGCAGCTTATTTATGTGTCTTTCATACTCAGGTTTTCTAAATGCACTGCATAGCCTACTGTCTCTTGTGTGATAAACCAGACCTGAACCAAGATGAAAGAGAAATTTGTGTTTCACTCAGAAGTCCCATGTATTTTGCTTATGAGCTGTAGAGCAACTAACTTTACTGTCGGTTTTACCTCTTTCCCTCCACACATGCTAAGGAAACACAGTTCTCCATCACGCTGCTTTAGAAACATTGGATGACATATTGGCTGCAAGTAATGCAAAATTCAACTTAGTGTAGCTTAAACAAATGGTGGATTATATTACTCACAAAATAAGAAAGCTCCAAGTATATGGTATGTGTCATTGCGTCAGGTGTTCACAGATGGGTTCAGGGTTTTTGCATGCATCTGAGTTTATAACATTGGCCTTGTTCTTTGAGCTTAGAATGACC
The DNA here is from genome assembly GCA_963574355.1 of Loris lydekkerianus. Taxonomy (NCBI): domain Eukaryota; kingdom Metazoa; phylum Chordata; class Mammalia; order Primates; family Lorisidae; genus Loris; species Loris lydekkerianus. The sequence continues at coordinate 108,364 of CAUYPK010055485.1, forward strand.
ATTGCACCCTCATGCATCAGGCTAGAAAGGGACAAATGCAAAGGTTTTATTCCTGTGAAGTTTTGTCTATATACAGTTGATCTTGGACAATCCAGCTTTGAACTGAATGGATCCACTTATACACACATTTTCTTCTGCCCCTGCCACCCCTGTGACTGCAAGGCCAACCCCTCCTCACCATAACCTACTCAAGGTGAAGGCCAGGAGGATGCAGATCTTTATGCAGATCCATTTCCACTTATGAACAGTAAATATATTTCTCTTCCTTATGATTTTCTTAATAACATTGCTTTTCTCTAGCTGACTTTATTATAAGAAATTAGTATATGATACCTATAACGACAAAATATGTATTGACAGACTCTGTGTTAGGTATAGGTAACACCTCCGGTCCCCAGAGGGCTATTAGTACTTAAGTTTAGGGGAGACAAAAGTTATACGCAGTTTTTTGAATGTGTAATGAATAATGCCAGCACCTGCATTTTTCAAATGTCAACTATATTCTAGAAGAGACTGGAAAATGCTTTCAAGAAGACTTCCTTAAATGCCTTGTTAGCTAGGAAAATAATACATTGCCATTTTTAGACTAATCATTGTCAATGAAAAATAAGGTTGCCATAATGTTTGTTTTTTAAGGAAATCAACAAGCTTTGCTGTAGCCACTTTTTCTGTTTGAGGTTTTCCAAATACATGTTCCCAGAAATAACTCTCCTTTTAACTTCCTGCCTCCATTCAATTAAGCGTCCCGAATTTAACATTCCGTAAAACTAAGTCTTTCCTTATTCCACTCTATAAACTCACTTGTTATATGGCATAGGCTAATATATGGAAATACATGGAAATTTCAACTTTGTCAAAGAATTTAAAAATCTTGAGTGGTGATAACAGCAATTAAAATCCAATCAAAGAAAAGTGGCTCATCATGGCATACCTGTGCATTTGCGGCCTTGGCCTCTGTCTTATATTTTAGGACTATCCCTCAAATATCCTTTCTGTTTTAGTTCAAATAAACTTTTTCTAGTTAATATAGAAGAAACAGTAATGTACTAATAAAAATACAAAGCAATCAATATCACTAAATACTTCAAGGTTACAGATACTGTTTGAACTCTTATATTATATTATATTATATCATTTATCCTCCCAAGAAAAATAGGAGTTGTGTATCTGAACTCCCACTTTCCAGATAAGGACACTAAGGCACAGAGTTACTAAGTCCCTTGCAGCATAGTCTGTCTGAATTACCCATTTCTTAACTACCCTACACTAGCTTTTGGACTAAATTCTCTAAAAGGGTGGCTGTCACAGAACTGCTTTCAGGTCTTGCGGAGGTAGGGTGAGTCATGGGCACACAGGGGTCCAGCTTGGAGCTTCTGCTTTTTGACCCTCTTAGTAGACAAAGCTAATCCTGAGATTGAGTAATTTTCCTTTGTTCTCTGTGAATTTTCAGGGCATGGAATTTCCCGCAAAGAGGGAGTTCAGGCGCATTTCTCCAAAACCCACAGCTCAAGCTCTATAAAAGATGTCCCTCTGTAGCACAACTCAATGGCCCTATGGTAAATTACAATTGTTAATGCTGCTATAATTGGATCCTGGGACACTCTTCTCTATTTCCTGCCCTTTCAAACCTACCTTCACGCATTTCTAGGGTCCTGCTGGAAGCTCCAAAAAGAGCTTTGATTGCATTAGCTTCAAAAGATGCACAAAGTCATGGGTGAGATTCATCTCTAGTTAGAACCCCAAACTGAACTGACAGGCTAGTAACTGCCATGCTGTTTGCGCCACCAACGACTTTCAAATGACTGAGTCTCTGAGCAAGACACTCACCATTCTTCTTGATTTTTAAATACAAGCAGAATTTGAAAATTGTGCGAATGGGATTCAATTAACTGCCTTTTTTTTTTTTGACCTCTTCAGTGGAGATCTCCTTAAGTTGACTTAGAGACTCAAGAGACCCATAAAATGTGGCTTTCATTAAAAAGTTATTCATTAAACAAATATTTAATGAGCACTAAGTACATATCCAGCACTCATCTTAGTACCCGAGATAAACCAGTGATTTAAACAGACAGAAAGCTGCCCTCCTGATCATATGTAGTATATTCTTCATCCAACTTAATTCTTTTACTTCAATAACTGCCTCATAATCAATAGGTTAGATACTAGCTTCTCCGTATAATTTTCTTACAACTTTACCCATCTCGCTCAAAATGCCTCATTTAATGGTAAGCTAGAGTCAACTCTTACTAGCACTTAAGTGAGCCAATTTATAAATTTTTATAAAACAATGTATAAATTGTTAAACATGGCCATTATTTTAAAAATAATTACATAAGTTTACAATTAAGTAACACTAAAAACCTAAGTAATATATCCTAAAAATCATTGCTTCTTAATTCTCTTACTAAATTTTACTGGAGTCTATATTTTGAGTTTTACTTAGGCATGTTGTATGAGAATGATGGAAAACGACATAATGCCACGGTACTCCATGCTCAGCGATACCATATTGAAATGAGTTGTTGTAAGAGATTCACACAATGAAAACCACCCAACACTATCAGAAGGCTTGGGACTTGGAGGAAAAAGATGGTGTTTTCCAGGCTGAAGAGGCAAGAAGGACGTTCTACATACAAGAAATTGTTTATAGGGTGGTGCCTGTGGCTCAAGGAGTAGGGCACTGGCCCCATATACTGGGGGTGGCGGGTTCAAGCCTGGCCCCTGCCAAAAAATGCAAAAAAAAAAAAAAAAACCAACCCAGAAATTGTTTACAAAAGATCTGATGTCTTCGAACAGTTTCATGAGTCTACATGCTCTAATTGCTTTGCTTCATGGAAGACATTGTCAGGGAATGGTAGCGGATAAAGTAGAGGAGTTCCTCCAGAGCAGATCAGAGACAAAAGACTGTGTTTTCATTGTCTTTGCATCCCAAGAGTGAATACGATGTTTCAAGCATAGTCACTCAATAAACACTTGCTGAACAAGTACTAAGAAATTTGAAGTTGCTTTAGGGTCTCCTAATTCTTCTCATTTTCTTTCTGTGTCCTGATCAAAAACCACTGAGTGTCTGATTTTTCTGACGTTTTCCCCATCAGGCTTGAACCCAAAGCAGGGCCTAGAATATTTCAAGGGACTGAAAGTTATCCATGCTGTTGCCCCAAACACTGAAAGAGTTTGGCTAGAGCTGAATTCTTTAAACCCTTAACAAAAACTCCTTACACTGACTCCCTTGCTGCAGACTCACCTGGGTAAACCACACCCTTCTGCCTGATGTACTTAGTGAGCACTGCAGAGATTGTGTTTTAAAATTTTTGCTGAACGCAATCTTAAACCTATCTGATATTCAGAGAATTTTAACTTTCATTCAACCTTGCTTCCTGCAACAGTACTTTTAAACTATACTTGGACAAAAATAGACAATTCAAAGGAAGGTCCTCCTATGAGACAGTAGACAAGGAAGTAAGAAAACCTTTCTAGGAATGTGGTACCAATTTTTCTGGCCTACTCAGTAAATGATTCATTATGTTTCCATTTATAGGACTGCATGGGAGAGTGACCTAAAGGTATTTCCAACTTATATAAGGATTGTTTTTATTTTTATATAAATTTTTGATGATTATGGGGTTACGTAAATTTGATTACATAGCATACTCTTAAGGTTTAACGTCAGAGTTACAGTGTTTTCTTCACCCAGCAAGTGGGTAATATATCCATGTAATGTATCCATTGGGTGGGAAGATCTCCATCCCTTCTGCTCCTCTCCCTACTTGAATTTCACAGAGTTTTATAGATTTTTGAGAAGCTTTACTAACACCTTTCATTTGGATGAAAGAAGCAAAGAGAGCTCTCTGAAAGACCTGGCCTCAATCAGCAAGAAGTCTTTATAGCAGAAATGTGCTAGGTCCCCTTTAAGAGGCTGCAGGGCCACTGGGCCTAAGACTTAACAAAATGTTTTAACATTTATGAAGAAAACATATGGTAACTCGAAAGCAGTGTCCTCAGCAATGGGAACACCGGAAAAGGAGAGTGAGTAGAAAAACCAGTTAGTGAAGTTCAATACTACCTAGTTAGCCCCAGTTGCAATGGTCAGGGATGCCTAAATTGCAATTGTCAAGGATACCCACACTGTGTAAGTCAATGTATCCCTCGATCCAGAGGAAAGCTCCTTTTGAACTGAGTCATGTGCTCACAATGCATCCTTCTGATCATCATGTGCTTAATCACACCATCTATCCTCCAACCAGGAAATATTCAACTCAATCAATTTAATTAAGCTCGTACTAAGTGTCAGGCACTGTGTAGGAAGAAAGTGAGATACTCTGCGTTTAAGAACACTTTACTGCAATGAATGATTACATTTATCATTGTGCATGAATAAGTTGTCCTTCTGATTTTATTCATTGATCACATGAGTTTGATGACTGTGAGCTGTACCCTACCTCCCACCAGTGCACACACATACATAGAATTGCTTTCTTTGAGTTGACAAAAGCACTATTGAACCAGAAAGATCAGAGTGGCCCCTGCACTGCAGTAACAAATGCAATCCCGGGGAAAGCTTTGGAAGGCTGCCAGCCAGCCTTTCCTAGTGACCCTCCTCTGCATCAAAGAGCACCTTTCCAGGAAAAGTTCTAGCATTTTCATGAATTAGAAATTGGATAAACCAGGATAGTAAATTAAATGGAAAATCTGTTGAGTTCAACACAGTTCCTGGCTGTTTCAAAATAAACCTATAATGTCTGGTATTTTATTTTGATTCTTTTTTGTTATTTGCTTACTTTTTCTTCAAAATAGGTTCTGAAAAAAACAAAACAATAAATGTGCACTACAGTAAGAGTCTATCCTATTAATCATCTCTGTAGTTATGTATTGGAATGTTTTGTTCCCCAATATTCACCTCATTCACTCTCACATTTTTCTTATTTTTCATTCAGTATTTTTCTCCTCAGAGAAGCCAAACTTCTCTATCTAACAAGGCACCTTGCATGAATCTTTATCCCTGGACTCTGCTTGTTTTTTTTCTTCATAACACTTATACAATATAATTCCAGATATTGGTAGTTTGGGTACTCTGCTGCTTCTTTCAGAAAGTAAATTCTCTGATGACCGGAACTTGGTCTATTTTCTTTCCTCTTTCCAACCCCACTACCTGTAGTCATTTTTTGCAACTACAAATGGAGTGTCCCTATCCATAATGCTTGGAACCAAAATGTTTCGATCTCTAGATTTAAAATTATTTTTTCATATTTTGGATATTTTTACATACCTAATGAAATGGCTTGGAGATGGAACTGGAGTCGAACCATGAGATTCATTTATGTTTTATATACACCTGATACACATAGTCTGAAGGTAACTTTATGCAATATTTTAAATAATTTTGTGGATAAAGCAACTTCGTGTCCATTTAGCGATCAGAGGGCAAAGTTGTCATTATCTCAGATACCTCTGTGGACAATTTATAGTTGTCTGGCATTGCCATCTTGCTGTGTGCTGAAATGATATATTTCAGTTAAAGAGGCCTGAGGGGTACTTTTTCCTTTGGGGACACTGAGTAAACTGTGTGTTGGGCACCTGCATTTTGGCTGCCATCTGCCACATGAGATCAGCTGTAAAATTTTCCACTTGTAGTGTCAGGCCAGCACTCAAAGAAGATTTGGATATTGTAGTGTATGATATTTCAAATTTTGAAATTAGAGATACTCAACCTGTACTTATTTTATTAAAGTCCATTTATACATCACCCAAAGCAAGTTTACAACTTACCTATTTTTATAAAAGTTTCCATCCAAATTAACACACAGAAATTGTATTTTTCTTCCCACAATGGCAATATAGTACAATGATAGGAACACATAACTGTAGCGAGTTATCTGAGTTCATCTTGACTCCATATCTCTATGTAAATCTTATACAATAATATACAGTGTTTTTTGTAAGCCTGGGTGTGCCATTTACTCTTAGGAATTCCCAGTTATCTCGTTTGTGAAAAGATATATTTTTCCTTCCTATTTCCCAAGTGGATTGTGAAAATCAAATGAGATACATGTAAAACACTTCAAGATTTTAAAGTACAATGTTATTGGGATACTAATATTATTATTCTTTAAGTTTGAGTGAACACTTTCTCTTGACACCTAAGAAGTCATTCAAGGGTAAATGTGTGTATATATATATATTTCTTTTTTTTTCATATCTCAATTATATCTTAATCTTAGGCTTCAGTAGTTATTCAGAAGGCAGGTTTCTTGGTTTGCTATTATTAGTGGTGTTTGATTCCCTGTATGTGCTTACTGAGTATCTAAACCTGGGAAATACACATGAAATCATGGCAAGTACATCAAGTTAATTGATAATAAGTTTTAAGTATGTTTCCCTTATGTGAAATAGCATCCTTACCTCCTTAAGTGGAGAATTATTTTCCAGCCTCGGAGATTTCCAGCCAGGTGTTTATTACGGCTCTGCATGAGTTCCAAACCCTGTGACAAGAAATGCAAATTGAAGTATTTATGTCACTGGTTTGTGGGGCAGCCCACAGAGAAATAAAAACGTGTTTGTAAACTCTGAACATAGGTGAGCATTTTTGAAAGCCTACAGAGCTGACAGAATGATTTCCAACTAAGAGTGTGGTATTGTTTATTACAACTTTGAGTGGCAGCCTAATATATTAAATCAGTTCAGAAGATTGTAAAATGCATTAGCATTAGCAATTTAATACCTTCAACAAATTTAACTGTCACTCAGGAGCATATCTGCCCTTGTTGTAAAACAAAAAAAAAAAGAAAAAAGAAAAGAAAAAAAATCAGCCAAAAATGAAACTTCTTTCTTGATGGACAATAATGTTCAAGGAAACAAAAGTTTTTTCATGTACAGAGCCACACACAGGAAGAGTAGACTGCATTTAGCAAAATTAAGAGGCACATAATTAATATAGGCATTTGGCTATGGCTGGACAACTTGAAGCCTTAAAAAAAAAAGTTTGACAAAATAAAGAACTAGTTACCACCTACGACTCAGGAAATACTGTTCATGAAAATGCGTGGGCGATCTCTCTCCAGTAGAAAATAGTCCTCTCTGTCCATAGCCATCAACATCGTACCTCTTCTGTCAATAGAGACACTTATGAATTTTTTCAGTAGCCAGTAGTAACATGGTAAATGTTACTGCTTTGATGCTAATTGAAAAAACAGAATATAAAACTCCATATAAAATACAATAATAGTAGTAATATTAGTAAATTATTATCCAAAGCCTAGAAAGGAAGAATCACCATTTGGGGGCATTATTTGCCAGACACTGAAATAAGCATTTTATTTATTGTATACTATTTAATTGAAGCCTTTAAAATAGGTTTGTGAAGTAGTTAACTTTTAGGTGGAGAAACTGAGGCTCAAAAGGTGAAAGTAACTTGCTTAAGAGCCCGCAGTTCTTAAATGATGGCGTTAGGCTTTGCTACAAGTCCATTAATTGTGTTCATTCTGACAATCTACTAGATTACTTGGGACACACTACTTATGTATGCTGGGGATCTTGCGTGCGTTAAAAACATTCATCTTTATAATCATGGTACAGTCAAGAAACTTTTTTTTTTCTTGTTACACAGATAGGATATCTATGATTTCATGGAAATAAATACTTAGTAAAATTCTTACAAAGCCACAATACTTACAATCATGTCATTAATTCTCAACAGTAAGACTAGCTGGAAAAGATGTTCACAATGAATATCATTTGAAGGGATGATTAAGGTTAGTTAGTTATTGTAGCATTTAAAAATTGTAAACAGGGGGTGTGTGTATGGACAGGTAGGTAGGTGGATTGATAGATCAATACAAAGACAAATAAATAGATATTATATGCTTAGAAACTTGTCAATTATACACATAAGCAGAATGATCTGGGTATTAAATAATGGCCTAATGGAAGTAGGGCACCATATACTGGAGGTGGTGGGTTCAAACCCAGCCCCGGCCAGAAACTGCAAAATAAATAAATAAACAAATAAATACCTCCTAAGGTCCACCGCCTACCAACTGGAATGTTTTCCTTTACTTTGTGCTCTACCCTGGCCCATCTCCTGCGTCCTGGGGAAGTTAATGCTACATTTTACTTCCCAGTGCTTTCCAATAGTAGGGAAGGTTCAATATGTTGAGCACCAGAAATAGATATGCTTTTAGTCATATTATTTTAAATTGAAAAGTACCACACTGATTTCTATTCATATCTAATTGAGTCATTTGTTTTGTACTAATGCACACTTTATTTCATAAATTTAATATAAACAAAACAGCATAAGATTGAACTAGTAATACCTAATTTGAGTCAACAAATGCAAATTTCTAAGCACAGGTTTTTGCCTGTAATAGGCAGTCAATAAATTATAGTTTCCTTTTTAGTTTAATTCCAAAAATTCCAATTCAACAAAATCCTAGACATCTTGTAAGGATTTCTTCTTCTCTGTAATGATTTTTACTTTAAAAAAATTTGAATTTATTTAGAACAATTTTGAAAATATACAATAATAGTTGCTCTAATAAACCTATCTCGTTTCATGTGTCTCTTACCTACTCCAGTATCCCTTACTCTATTTTGAAGCAAGTCATTTCTAGTTAATATTTAGTATGCATTTCTAAAAGATAAGACTCTTAAACAATGGTTTGTAATAATGACATTGCACTTCAAAAATGTGATTAATTCCTTAATGGAATCAGTATCCTATCAAAGCTCACATTTTCTGATTTTAAAAATTTGTTTATTTGAATTATTACCTACTAAGGTACCTATATTATAGTTATTTGATATATTCTTTGTCTTTTATTCCCTTTTAGTATAGACTTCTCTCAATCTGTTGTTATTCTTGCAAACTTTTTACACAGCAACTGCATTCCTAGTCCTGTTAGTTTTCCAAAATCCATAAACTTAGTGCTTATATTCCTATAACATTATTTAATGATTCTCTATACCTTGTGTTATCCCCAATCACATTAAATTACTAATGTTCAAATGGTTTTGATACACAAAATGGCAATTTCATGTGCTTCAACCTAGTGTTACCTAAAAATTAGTGGGTGGATCTAGACTGTATCTAGCTTGCCTTTGATGGCTTCCCTGCTTTAAGATATAACAAAATGTTCCAAACTCATCTTTTATATTTCCTGCTCCAGGTTGGTAATCAGTATTTTTTAAAATTCTGATTTGTTTTAGTAGGAAACAGTAGCCCATGCCATGGGTGCTTTTGATATTTGAGTTTAGTCATTCCTCCTAGCACTTTTCAAGGCACAAAAGTACAGCATTTTATAATTTTAAGGTAGAATAAATAAATAAATAAATACGTCCAAACTAAATGCAGATTTTACTCAAGCTCATTCATTTTATATCTGATTGCTGTTGACTCATGCTGAAAATTCCAGTTAACAATCAAGTTATTCATTTCCTTTACAGCATATCATATAGAATAACACAAACACTAGCACTAAAAACGTAATTGTTGCACAGAGTTTATTTGGATCTCTTATTTATTTACTTACAGTTCTTTTTAGCCGAAAGATTACATCCCAACAGGGATGTGTAGAAAAATCAGTATTTTATAGTTCTGTGGTTATGATTGACAGCTGGATTTATAAGTTGATTATTTTATGGCACTTTTAATTTTTAGTAGCTTTTTGATTTTGGGAAAACAGTTCTGTAAAATATGTACACAATTCCAAGTTCAAATCTCCTAAACAAGGTAAACACATAAATTTCCGGTTTACATCCTTTTTGTTTTACAGTTCGTTGTTTCATTGCTTTTCTTGAGACAAAATTTCATACATAAATGTTGTGAATGTACCAAAATACTAAACATACTCCCTTCATCTTCATTTTTTTTCCCCTTCAAAATGTACCTAAAGAGGATGCCAGTGTTGTTTAGAATAACATTCCTCATTTCTTTCTGTGGGGACATAGTGTACTATATGTAAGTCTCCTATTTATATATTTGCTGCAACTAATAGCCTTGTTTATTACATCTTTCTGATGTGTTCTTTGGGATAGATTCTTAGAAGTGTAATTATTTCATCAAGTAGTAAATGAATAGGCATTTTTCTTCCTAGATATTCTCAAATTTCCCTCCCCAAGAGTTAAAGCGTTTTGCAGCCCCATCAGCAATATTTGAGAAGTCTATTTGAGAAGAAAAATGCCAAGAATGCTGTAGAAACACTAGAAAGTTCAAATAAAAAGAGGCACGAATGCCTCTCAACCATTTGAAAGGATGACCAATGTTACTCATAGGAAGAGAAATACCATTTAACACTTTGCTAGAATTGCTCTTCTCACCTATCAGATTGGCAAAATTCCAAAAGCTTGACAACAGACTCTACTATGAGCACGGATTCTGGTTGCTTTGTGTCCATATTCAATGAGAGTGAGCTGAGCTTTATGGAATGTTTTCCCCTTGATTCACTTTGTGTTTCCACAGAGTTAATTCTGTTTTTAAGTTGCGAGTTCTTCCTCAGAGTTCCCATTACACATACAAATGGATGGGATTGGCGTTGCACAATTTAGGGGTTTGGTATTAATTATTTAGTTTTCCCCAAATAATGAGCTGTTCCTCTGCAGCTATAAGCAGTCATTTTGCTGTAAAGAAAGGTATGTTATCACAGAGAGGATCACTATCTGGGAGGCCCATGTTGCTGCACAATTGCTAACAGAGCTAACACATCACCCATGGGAAGAACATAGTCCTGAGGCTTCCAGCTAATCTTCAGCAAAAAAATTATCCTCCATATTTTATTCTCTCTTGGCTGGGCATATTTTTCTTGTTAATTATCCTGGTATTGTCATACTCTCATGGCGCTGAGTTTTATATTTTGTTTTTCCTTTGCAAACAGTTCATTTTTGTACTTGAAATTAATGTGCAGTGCAAACATAGAATAATGGATCACACTTATGGCAGAATATGCACACAGTTCCCTTTTAGTTTAAGAATAAAAATATTAAAAGGACTTAATTACCTGCAAATAAAACATTTATATACATGTAACCAACATAAATTTCTTTACCACCTATCTCCACCACCACCTTAGGAGAAGAACTTGAAGTCTAGTATGAGACAAGACAAATACCACATTGTTGTTTCTGACTTAGATCATCTAAATAGTAAGAACATCTAAATAGGAAAACCCAAAGAAATGTTTACTTTCTTAAAATCGCAAAGTTTAGAAATTGAACAATTTTTGATTTTTGCAGTTGAGGTAAGTACAGCTTCCAGATGTAAGAAAACTGATTTTGGTTTTTAGCCTGATAATAATGCTAAAAATTAGGAAGGTAATTTATAGCTTTCATGAAAGCACTTTATATATTTGACATATATTCCTAAGGCAGAGATTGACACAATTTGAAGAAGCTTTTTAACAAAGCCCCAAACATTTACAGTTACAATTCCTCTTCCACATTTCTGATCATCATGAATAAATATGATTTTATATTGCTTACGATGATGATTATGACTTAAAGTTAAAGAAACATCAAAGGGATAGCAAACATGTCAGAAATTTGATTTGTTCTGAGCCTGGTGACTTATTTACTTGATCTTCAGCAAACCAAGTGTTTGGTAAGTTTTTTTTTTTCTTTTTTCTTACTCATCTAGCTAAGTAAGAGCTGTTTTAAGTTGTTACCCAGAGTTCTTGTGTTTATGCCCTTTAGGCTTGTCCTAACTCTTTAAAAGGGCAACATTATGATTTTCTATTTATGTTGCCATTTCTCTTTGATTTATTATTTATTGCCTCATCTTTATTGAAACAAAACCATATGCTTTCATAGGGCTATCAGTTTTCATATTATTTAGTATTGTAGATATAGGGCATAGTAATATATGATGCTCAAAAGTAATAGTTCATTGTATTGTTATTACTAGGAAAGCATTTAGTAAATACCTATAATGTTGTTCTAAGAACAGCCATCTTAGAACTGTTGTTCTAAGTGATCCCTCATTCTGAACACTGTGCTAGGTATTTCCTCATCATAGTCCATTTTTATAGCAACCCTATTGATTTCTCCAGTTTTCATGCGCATAGACTAGTTTCAGAAGTTAACAAATTAGGAATTGACTATATGAATCTTTAGATCTAAAGTCTATTAACTAACAAACAGACCACATTACCTTACTTTGCATTAATGAGTCCATTTCCCTATCACATTTAAAGTGATACTGTGTTTACATTTTAATGAGTTTGTGAAAATATTATGCTGTTGATAATCACCACATATCACATTCATACAAAAAGTCAATCTACTGACTATGGTTCTGATAAGTTAAGACCTGCAGACTGAAGGATTTATTTTGATAGAATAAACCCCACTCAAAATGATTTTTAAGAAGTTGAAAAGATGGGAGTAGGCTTGTTTGTGAATTTAAAGAAAATAGTCAGAATCTAAAAAATCTCACTGTAAAATCACAATTTCCATAATGAAAACTTTTGCTAGGATTTGTACTTAATTCAGTATTTCAATATCAGGTTATGTGGTAATCAAAATTCTGCATGAAATTATGCAAATTTTACTAAGCTGTGGTGAAAACTGTTGGAGAGGTAACGTGTCTGCTTTGTTCATTAGTTCATCTTCAGTGTTTTGCATAAATGGCTGCCTTACTATGAGAGTCCAGTTGAACCCAAATGAGTAATTGGTTTGTTAATAATTATTAATCATGATTCTCAACTCTGTTCCAGGAAGTACATGACTTCTAATCATTTTTACCTAGTCTTTTGTTATGTATGCCATGTTCATTCCTGGGGCTGTATTAACGTTCTTGTTAGATTCTCTACACTCTGATCCTTCAGAATAACATAAAACAGAGCTTTCACATAATCCTTTAGGGCTTTCTGGTTCTAGACTTTAAATGACCATTTCTGCTCCTGGAAATCCTACTCTAACGTTAGCACCCTGAACAGAAAGAACCCCTGCAAGGTTCACCCCTATGACATGTGAGAGAGTGTCAGAATGATCTTGATAACTAGAAAGAATTATGCAAGAAAAGTCTGCCTACAAACTGGAAAATCCCCTCCTGGTCTTGGTTGTTTTGTGTGTGTATTTTCCTTAACTCATGAAGATCTTATTTAATAGAGGTAAATGACATTACTTAACTTACAGTAGAATGTATTGATTTCCTCTCCTTCCTAGAAGGTGACCTCCAGGCAATTGTAGACTCTAAATTATAGCAAGGCCAACAGATATTATAGATTTAACTCAGCAGTTTGAAATCTATCAGCGAGTTAATTCCCACTTCCCTTTACAGTCCATTAAATACTCTATTTTTAATTGAAGTTATAATATTTATTTTCTCATTCTTACCTGTTTATGTATGCTACATTTCCTTGGTGATTTCTGCAGAGATTCATGGTTGTATTAATTTTTTTCCTTTCCATTATCTTTAGTACCTTTGTCCTTTCTTTAAGTCTTTTTGGATTTTGTTTGAAATTGATTTTTTTAAAAGTGTAATAAACTTACTTGAGAAAATGGAAAAGGTACACAACTTTAAGTGAAGCAGATAAACCAAGGTCTTTCTTCGTTCAGTATGAGATGGATATATCCTTGCCATAGAGGAGAAAGCTAGTATAAACAAAATATTTGATCTTAAGATTCAATTCAAAAAATTGAAGTGTGCACATTTACTTGCTTTCACTGTGAAAATTATCAGAATATAATGACTGTTCAGACTGTTGAACAGAAATCAAACAAATACATGAGTTATAACTGAATATTTGTAAAATAGAATATACTATGTACACTTGTCCTCAATTACAGATCTACTAATCAATTTCTACCTCCAATAGTAAAATCTAAGAAGTTCAGTTTTGAAAGATTTTATACTCTTGAGTGTGATTTGTAACCATAAAGAAGAAATTACTTTTAGACTAATTTTTGTAATACTACAAGTTGAGTAAACCTTATCCAAAATGCTTGAGGCTAAGTGTTTTGGGTTTCTGAATTTGGAATATTTTCATAAACAAGATATAATGAGATATCCTAAAGATGGCACCCAAGTCTATACACAAAATGTGTGTTTTAATATGTCTTATATACATAGTATGAATGCATGGTAAACAACTCTGTGCGTAAAACAAAGTTTGTGTACATTGAGCGATGTGAAAGCAAAAGTGTCACTATCTGAGTCATCCAAGTGGACAATCTGTGATTGTTTGGCATCACTATATTTTCAGACTATGAATTTATATGCTAACTGATAAACAATTGCTTGCTTGCACTGCTTGCTTATTCTATTCACACTTAAGGACTTAACATAGAAATATGACATACCATTAGCACAGAAATATGACATACCATTAACACAGTGAAAAAGTAATGTGTTAGGGTAGCTAAGCAGCACAACAGCATCAACGGAATTATCCGTGTCAGCTATTGAACAGCAACAGTGGCAGGTGTCTGGTCTCTACTTATGATGCTGTGCTTTGATTAAAATGTTCTTATATCATCTATTTTATTTTTTTAGGTAAGAAGAATCGTCAGAAGCTGTTGAGGGACTACGATGTGGGTCCTCTAGGGATAACAAAGCTTTGTAAAATGTTTCCTACAGAGTCTTCTCCCTCATTATTGATGGTTTTTGTCTTAGAAGTCTCTTTTGGAGTTACAAACTGATGTGATTTCTTGATCTGTTATGAATGTGAGCTGCTCTAGCCTTTCAACAAACCCATTACGCGACTTTAAATTGTCTCCTATGGGCACTTTTTCTGCCAAGTTATTGCATGAGGTCAGACGTAGAATTTTTCATCTCTAGTTTCATGTTGGCTCCTGAAGATTTTCAGATTTGGGGGGAATTTCAGGTTTTGAATTTTCAAATTAATAATGCTCAACTTATTAAAATATTTAGTTCACTGATTTAATCTGCTTTCTAAACTGAGAGTCATGTGATATATTATAATCTTGAGTGACACTAACTCTATGTTGGGAGTATGAGTCATTTATTTGGTAGTCTTTCTTCAGTTTCTCCGATAAGCCAAGACCTATCACTTGCTCTTTAGTACTTAGATTCATTGTGAGGAATGAAGATATGCTCCTACCTTCAAAGTTCTGAGCCTTGCAAGCTCATCACCACTTAAATAGCTGTATGATCATCATCTTTTATAATTGTATACTGTGCCCAAATCTTTAATGTGAATTGGCATCTGTTGTTTCCTTTTTTGATTAGTACTTTACCTTCACATGCCTTGTGTATAGGCCATCAGTGAATAACACAGTGGGTGATCACCCTGGGATAGTATAAATGGAAATATATGAATGAGGAAAACTAAATAAATAAATAAGTAGTCAAAATAGTCTCTCCTAGTAGCTCAGAAGCACTGGGAATATGGTTTGAAGTTTTCTACTATCAAATTTCCAGAAGTTAAAAATAGGGAAATTTAGTTGATATTGATCTAGGCTATCTTTTTTTTTTTTTTTTAATCTCTGTAATTACACTTACAGATATAACTTTTTTTAGATTAAGTACATCATTTTAAATACTCTACTCTTTGAAGATTACCCATACTGAAATGTTAATTTGCTTAGACATTTTTTGTTCATTTTCGTGGCATCGTTATAACTTTCATTTTTGAAACAATTCATAGAAAAGAGAAATCATTGAAACACTCATTATATGATGAATAAGGCAACCAATATTTAGTCTTCTATATTTAAAATTTGCAATTTTTGCATGTTGTGTTTTATTCTATAATATTTCAGTATACGGTATGTTAACTAATTGTTTAGAGTCTTAATTAGAGCCATTTAAATCAAATAGCACTGATGTAGCTTTGTTAGTAGATTGTACCTAGTTGGCCAGGAGTGGAGGCTCACACCTATAACCCTACATTCTGGAAGGCCAAAGTGGAGAGGATCATTTGAGGTTAGGAGTTCAAGAAGACAAGGCTGAGCAAAAGTGAGACCTTATCTCAAGAAGGAAGAAAGGAAGGAGGGAAGGAAGGAGGGAAGGAAGGAAGGAAGGAAGGAAGGAAGGAAGGAAGGAAGGAAGGAAGGAAGGAAAGAAGGAAGGAAGGAAGGAAAGAAAGAAAGGAAGGAGAAAAATTGGCCAGGCATGGTGGTACATACTTGTAGTCCCAGCTACTTGGGAGGCTGAGGCAAGAGAACCACTTGAACCCAGGAGTTTGAGATTGGCAGTGAGCTATGATGAGATCACTGCACTGCTGCTTGGGCAACAGAGTGAGACTTCATCTCAAAGAAAAAGTACTATTAATCAAAACCTAGTATGTATATGATTATTTTCATGTAACTCTTTATGTTGTTATACAAGAATATTATATTTATTCCAATGCAGTGTAAAACTCTTTGAAAGTCCCCTTAAGGAAGTGTCTTAAAGAAAGTCCCCTTAAAATCTTTGTTTGAAAATTATAGGCATTGGAGAGAGAAGGGAGAAGCTAAAAAATAATTCCCATTTTATACACTCATGCATTGCCATGGATTTTCGTTCAAGCACATATTGCTTTGATAAAGAAAACAGTTGAAATACATGAGATATGCACTCAAGTAAAAAGAGAAAAATTATAAGACTGAGAAGTCTGTCCAGTAGAATTTTCTGTACCCTACTCTATTTTTATTTACACACTAAAATCTGTGCTCTTTTATCTCCATCAGTCTTCTTCTTCTTTTTCTTCTTTTCTTCTTCTTTTTTTTTTTTTTTTTTTTTGATGTTCACTTATAGCTGTTTAATTTTCCTTATGTTTGTTTCTACGAATCTATGTCTTGAAAATGAGATTGTCTGGTCTCCTATATTTTCACTTAAAAATCTCCTGCTTTAATTTCCCATAGGAGTCACAGGCAACACCGTGGATCTATCTGTTTTTATCTGGACTTGTGATTACTCACTTCACCAAATCTGGTATCCAGTCATACCTTCTGCTTAGCTCACCATTGTCTCTAGGATCGACTAATATCTACCATTCTTGAAAAGTGCCAATTTGGCTTTAAACATCTAGCATATCAAGGAGTATCTTCTCTTGGGGTTTAAAAGCTAGTTAATAATGTCGGTAAGAAATCTGCCTCATTGAGTCTCTCCCCTGCTTCCTATTCTGAAATTCTTCCTAGTGTCAATGTGCTTCTCAAGACACATGTGTGATGTACACAGTTCTTCAACTTGGACTCTCCCTGCTCTTCCTCTTTCTCCCACCAAATAGAGACAAACAGGCAGCAACCCCATTTAACAAAAATATATATTCCTGTAGATTAGAAAAATAGAAGATAGGCAAAATTGTTGTAGCCCTGGTACCATGTAGTTTAAAACCAAAGGAAAGTCCAGGTATATAGAAAATCTTTGCAACGTGATATTTGAATAAGGCAAGACAAGCCAGCAAAAGGAATCCCGTAGATTCAGAGTCATCTTTGTATTTTAGATGGCACAGATTTAGCTAGTGGTAGTTGTGCTCTTAAAGAATAATGTGCTGTAGTTTAGGTGTTTGTCCCCTCAAACCTCATGTTGAAATTTGAACCCCGGTATTGAAGGTGCAGCCTTGTGAAAGATTCTTGGGTCATGGGAGCAGATCCCTCATAAGCGGCTGGGTGCCATTCTCATGGTAATCAGTGAGTTGTATTATTTTTTATGAAATCTGATTGCTAAAAAGAGTTTAGCTTCCTCTCTCACTATGTGATGCTGTGCACCCTGGTTCTCCTTTGCCTGTGCCAGGAGTAGAAGCAGCCTGAAACCCTCACCAGAAGTAGACATTGGCGCCATCCTCCTTGCAAAGTCTGCATGAGCCAAACAAACCTCTTTTCTTTATGAATTATCCTTTATAAATAGGAAGTAGGGGAGAGACTCAATGAGGCAGATTTCTTAGGGACATTATTAACTGGCTTTTAAACCTTTGAACCTTGTGCTCAGACCTTTCTTTCGGGTACCATTAAGCAAACTGAAACATAATGCAAACTTGAGTAAGCTCTTACACTTTCTTCTATGGATTTAACTGACTTTGTTCCCTTTTGTAGCATGTTCATAAGCCCGACCTCACTTTGTCACTTCAGCATTGACAATGGCAGTTAGGCATGTGCCTTAGCACTTTAAACTTTTCACTGAAAAAGCCCTAAATAAATGCTGTCATTTAACAAAAAAATCATGCAAAGATCCTCAAGGTCTCAAAAGTAGTAATGAAAAGCAGAGCTAATATTTGACTCGTTAGACACAAATGCAATAAAATGTGTCAAGAATTAATGTTACATCTTTTGCAATTCTCTCCATCTTGTGTTTTTTGAGCTCAAAACAAAATTCTTACATGCATACTAATTAGACAAATTTTCAGATATTGTTCTTTTCTGGCACATGAAACTAATTAATAACTAACCCTGTTAACAGGCTAACATGAAGGTGATGTTTTTCTAATACATTGTTGTGTTTCTGAACTTGAATAGGGATATTTTGAGCTGTTAGGCCATAAATAAATACAATATTTTGTGCTTTTTAAAGGATTCCTGATAAGGGTTCTATACTTTTCCCCAGAAGCTCTGAATATAATTCTGATTTTATTTTTCAAAATGATCTTTCTCTCCCTTTATTGGAAAATGTCACTTCATCAATCCTTTAGCAATAAACTCCTGCTGTGGCTTGACCTCACTTTGTAACTTTTGTGACTTTACAATTCATCTTTTAAGTGGAGCTGTCATTTGGTATGATCCTTGGTTTAATCCTGTTAAGCTCCTGAAAGCATCCCATTTTATATATGTTGAACACTTACTTGAAATGTGAGACACTTTTACAATCCATTTTCCATTTTCTACCGTTGCTGCCACAGAGTAGACTTACCATTCACTCGTTCTGAAACTGCAAGATTCCCAAGCAGATTGACAAACTTAAAATTGTATCATCAGTACCTTCCTTCATTTTACCTGTTATATCTTTATTTGTTATCATTCCACATGGTCATAAGTTTTTCCTATAACTTAACTTATGTTTCTTACAGGCTAATAAATTCAACCAAAATTCTAATGGGTGGAAAAGACATCACCCTTTAGGTTAAAGGCAAATAGAACATCATATCTGGAATTTATAGAACCGGTTTTTATTCTGGTCTTAACATTTAACAGCTGTATGACTTGAGCAAATCACTCCAGCTCCCTTTATTAATCATCAGTATACTCCAGGTCACATATTCAAAAATGATTCAATGAACCTGATGAGAAAAATGCACAAAAGTATAGCCACCATTTGTTTTTTTTTATAGCACTAAGTTTATTTGAAAAAGGATTAGAGAACTAACCTGTACTGAGTACCTGATATGTGGCAAGAAATGCACTTGTATTTTACATTCATTCAAAAATGTTACCATTAAAGTTGCTTCCATGAAAGAATGTGAATTAGTCTTTGCTTATGTGTTGTACAGATTCATGTTGGTACATATATAAAAGAATATATCCAATCATTAAACTTCTGCAAGTTCTGGTGTCCTCACTTGAAAATGGAGATAATTATAACAACCAAGCTGGGAATCACATGAAGAAATCAATCCCATTATAATAGCTGCAAATAAAGAAAAATAAATATTCATTTCACTTAACCAAGGAAGTGAAAGGTCTCTACAAAGAGAACTATAAGATACTAATGAAAGAAATCATAGATTACAAACAAGTGGAAAACCATCCCATGCTCATGGATTGGAAGAATTGATATTTTAAAAATGATCATACCACCCAAAGTAACCTAGAGATCTGTGCAATTTCTATCAAAATACTAACAATATCCTTTGCGGAATTAAAAAAAGGAATCCTAAAATTCCCATGGAACTGAAAAAGGTCCAAAATAGCCAAAGCAATCCTAAGTAACAAGAACACATTTGAAGGGATCACATCAACAGACTTCAAATTATGTTATAAGGCTATAGTAACCAGAACATCACTGGTCAATAGAACAAAATAGAGACCCAGAAATAAAGCTAAATACCTACCAGCTGACCTTCAGTTAAATGGAAAAAAACATATGCTGGTAGAGGACATCCTGTTTAATAAATGGAGAATAGAGACCTTGAAATAAAGCCAAATACCTACCAACTGACCTTCAATTAAATGGACAAAGAATTATACTGGCAGAGGAGATCCTATTTAATGAATGGTGCTGGGAAACTTGAATAGCCACATGCAGAAGAGTGAAACTGGATTCCTGTCTCTCATCATATACCAAAAATTAACTCATGATGAATTAAAGACTTGAATAAAAGACTTGAATCCATAAATAGTCTAGAAGAAAATCTGGGAAAAAACTCTTCTGGATATTGGCCTAGGCAAAGAACTACTAAGACCCCCAAACAAATACAATACAAGTAAATAAATAAATAGAACTTAATTACACTAACAAGCTTTGCACAGCAAAACAAAGTAAATAACCTACAGAGTGGGAGAATGGGAGCAAATATTCACTAACTATACATCTGACAAATGCTAATATCTAGAATTTACAAAGAACTCAATGAAATCAGCAAGAAAAAAATAATTCCATTAAAAAGTGAACAAATGACATGAACACTTTTTAAAAGAAGATAGACGAATGGCCAAATACTAATCATCAAAGAAATGCAAATTAAAACCACTGTGATATACCATCTTATCCCTATCAGACTGGACTTTACCAAAAGGTTAAAAAAACAAACAGAACAAACAAACAAACAAAGCAGATGCTAAGGTGCATGTGGTTGAAAGGGAATACTCATACACTATTGGTAGGAATGTAAATTGGTACACCCACACTAGTATCTACCCAAAGGCAAAAAAGTCATTATATCAAAAAGACATCTTCATTTATATGTTTATTGCAGCACAATACAAAATAGCAAAAATATGGAATTAACTTAAGAGTCCTTGAACTAATAAGTGCATAAAGAAAATGTGGTATTTATATATATATGCCATGGTGTATATAACAATGAATGAAATAAATGTCTTGCAGCAACTTGGAAAAAAAATGCAGGCCTTTATTCTGAGTGAAGTAATTCATGAATGGAAAACCCAATACCAAATGTTCTTTGTGGGAGCTAACCTATAGCTATGCAGGAGGTTACAGAGTGACACAACGGGCACTGGAGACTCAGAATGGAGTGGGTGTGGGAGGGGTACAAGGAACAAAAAATTACCTATTAGGTGTAAGATACACTATTTGAGTTGCTGGTACACTAAAACCCAAACTTTATCACTATACAATTCCTTGATATAACCAAAAGGCACTTGTACATGCTTTTAAATCTATTGAAATAAAAAAAAATTGTGTACCCCAAATGTTTGTAACATTTCTAAATATTCTAATAATATGTGCATATACAATGTGTATTTTGTTTTAATAGTTTTAAGATGGTGTGGGCAAACCAACAAAACTTTTTTTTTTTTTTTTTGAGTCAAAGTCTCACTGTTGCCCTAGGTAGAATATCATGGCATTTTAGCTCACAGCACTTTCAAACTCTTGAGCTCAAGCTGTACTTTTGGGTCAGCCTCCTGAGCAGGCACCTTCTACGATTCCCAGCTAGTTTTTCTGTTTTTGGTAAAAGATGGGGTCTTACTCTTGGTCAGGCTGGTCTTGAACTCACAGCTTAAGCAATCCACCCATCTAGGCCTTTCAGAGTGCTAGCATTATAGGCATGAGCCACCGCACCCAACCCACAAAACTCATTTAATCTGTAATAGAACTGCATTGTTTAAATTAACAGGATTCTATGCTTCTTTCGTCTTAAAGTGGCATTCATGAATTTACCATTTCAGATCTCAAATTTTCCCAAGGAAACACAAATGAATTGATTTTAACAATGTGTCTTAAAGAATACAAATATTTTATAGTGATATACCTAAAATGATGATAGTCTAAGCTTTTGAGATGTAGAATTTATAAATATTGAGAGGGTTTTTTATTTGTTTGTTTGTTTGCTTTTTACTTTGAAAAAGCAAATCTCAGACTCTACTCGAGATAACACATCTCCATTCTCAGTCTCAGAAACGAGAGCCCCCACTCAATTTTTGAATCAGTTATCTCTGACTGAAATTATGAAGCAAGGGTAATGTGTTTATTTTCCTAATGGCAGGAATTATTTTTCATCTTTTTCTATATTTCTAGTGTCTGAGCATAGCAACTCTCAAAAAAATGGCATAAATTAATAAGTCCAATAAATCATTAGATTTATTATATAACAAAAAATGGGTGAGAAACATCCTAAATGTGAATTAAGTTACTCAAAAGAATATAAAGTAAACACTGGAATTTGGAGATTTTTGATTTTATTTATAATTTTAACTTTTACCAATTTTTTTTACCTTTTCCTCTGAATTTAGATGACTCACAAAGTTCTTACATTCAAGTCCAAATAACACTATCTTCTTCAAACTTCAATAACACTATTTTTCTCTTTTTGTATTGGCTATTTCAATGAATGACTCTTCTAGGCACAAACTTTAAAAACCTGAAATATTCATTATTTTATACTTAGCTTTTCCATCTGCAATGTCTTCTTCTTCTCTTTTTGTACTTTCTTCTTCTGCTGTAAGGGTTTTTGAGATACTACACTGTGTGTTTCCCAAAGTTCTCAATGTCTTATTATAGGATGAGTGGATTCATAGACAACTCTAAATTGTCCTGCATGGTTTGACTTAGACTTTTCTTTGTCCAGAAGAACCACCCTCTGACATTGGTTTAGGTGGCCTTTAGATACGTATGTAGTTCAATAGCATTCTCCACTTACCTATTTAAAGAAGTTATGAAAAATTATAGCGATTATCAATCAAATTGACTCTTTCCATCACATTTGTTAAAGGGTGCGCATGTACTAAAGATGTCGTAGCACATAGGAGGTGTCCAATAATTATTTATGAATGAATAATAATTGAGTTTTATCTATAATTATTGTTAAAAGAAAACTCATTCAACCCAAAGATCATTGCCTGTCCAGCATAGTATAACATGGTGACTACGGATAGTGCTGGGTGTGTAAATAAGAGAAAATTAATAGTCTAGGTAAGTGATTTGGACCATGCAAAACATTGTAATATGAGTGTTATAGTAGTGTGAGATAATTCTTCGGGCCTATTAAAACTAGACTTTTAATAGTATTGAGGCAAATTTTTGCTATTAATTATCTGTACATAACCTCACTCTACATATTTCTTTTGCATCACATTATTTTACACAAGCAGCACATTTATTCCTCATCAGAGCAGTTGGTAATAAGGGAATGGTAGGGCTCATGAAAGGATAGCTTGAGAAAGTACAGATGACATTAGATAATTCAGTAATGTCAACAGAACAAGGAACATAGCAGCATTTTAACAAAATAACAAAATGTGCATGGGATGCCCACCAAGAACATGAAACAACCATCTGAATGAAGTTATCTTCAGCATCTGGATGGATGCTGGAGGCAGCAATTTGGAAGGATTTCACATGCCTCTCCAAGGGCCCATATTTACAGGAGAAGCAATATCTGAATGGCCTGAACTGGGAAAAGCTGAGTGCAAATGAACTGAAATGATGCCCAAAGGAGATCAGGCTCTGGGTAGGAGCAAGGTGCAGCATGTAGTACATTTCTTTCAAATTCTTCAGCAAGTTAAAGTGTGCTAAATATTCTAGTTAGTGAGAAAAATATTTTAGGAAATCACAGACTGTCAGAGATAATTGACTCTGCCCCTAACTCACCCTTCATTCCCAGAAATATGCTTTGTGTATCAAACATTTACTTTGCATCTATTATGTGTCATGCATGAGATCCCAGGATGCAGATGGGAGCAAGGTGATACCGACACTACTCTTCTGAAACTTTTTCAATTCCTTGGTAAATATTGGTGTTCTCTGCAAAAAATAAGTTCATGTGAATGTGAATATTCTCTGACTTGCTCACCACTCAGAACAATGAATAGCACTTACATGATCTACTATTGTCTTTCCCTATGGTTCAGACCTAAATATTGAGTATAAAATATGGTCAGTGGTTGACAACATGAAGCTTGGAGAGTTCATCATTTCAGATATACCTACAAAATGAAGCCTCTTTTTACAACTCCAAATCTCTCAAAATAGGAAGTATATGTGTGTGTGTATATACACTAGATCTGAACTCCCTTTAAATATACACTTATCACTTTTTTTGTTATGGCAAGTCACATGTCAAGTTGAAGCCTACACTTTTTGAATCATTTTAAAATTCTGAAGGTCTTTTCAATAGCATTGGAAGTACTTTGAGGCTAAGTCTAAACAGAAAATCAGCAAATACTGATGGTAGCCTCACTCACAAAATATCAGATGGAATTTGAAATCGGTCTCTCTCATACCTATATATTCTGGTGTGTTTCACTGGTCTTTAGTATTTGGGGGATGGAAGGCAGGTGATAGATTTTTCTTCTTCATCTTCTATTCTTTTTTTCTGGGAAACAAATCTGACCTTGTTGGGCAGATATGTTGAGCTTTCTCATAAAGACAATCCAAAAATATGATGGTTTATCATGTGTTCTTAATTTTGTCACAGCTTCTGTACCCATATTTTACAATTCTGGAATCAGTTTCTTTCCTTTCCATCCCAGTCATCTCAGTCATCAAATCAATATATCTTATGCTATAAAGTTCTAAGTGTTAAGTGGAGTCACTTTCCGTGTTGTCTGCGATTGTCTGTGTATCCTAAAAGTTTATAAGAAACTGAAACAACTGCTTGGACATCCTTAATCATACAGGCTTATGGATCTATCATGTGTGTCAAGGAAGGAAGCCAAAGGAACCTTATGAATGAATGATGAATGCTCAGATACAGAGGAGTCCTTTTGGGACTCTTACATGAGGCTCCCATCTCAACCTCTCTAGAATCACTTTCATAGGGTTACCTAGTCCATGAATGAACTTCCTGTAGCATACCACCACTACTTGTGAGAAAATGTATCCTAATATCAGACAGATACACTGTAGTGTTAGGAAATTTTCTCATTAGGCCAATCTGCAGCCCATGTTTCTATAACTTACTATAATACTCCCAAGAGCTTCATAAATTGGGTAAAGCTGAAGTTCTTTTATGTGACCCAATTACATCAATTTATTTAATGGAAGCTTGAACATTATTTAAAAGATATAGAATCCAGACATTTTATTTTAATTTAAACCTATAAATAAAAAAGCATTTCACTTGCCAAGCTCTTCAGACAGGGTCTTAATCTTTCCTTTGAGTATGTTTCCATTGATTGAAGTCCAGGTAATTCTTCTTCCTAAAACATATTCTTACAGAAAATTGTCTGTAATTTTTTATTTCTGTTTACTAGAAGAGGAACAAGTACTTAAAGGGGCCCAGAGGGAATTTAGGTTCTGACCTTTTCAAAAGATATCCCCTACACTCAAGTCATCAGAGGTTTTCTTTCTTGTGGTTCAAAGGTAGGTATTTTTTTTTAAGGCACTCAACTCCCCACACTCAAATTTCATTGATTTATGGGGTATTGAATGTTGCAAAGATAACAGCAGGTCTAATTGTCATAATTATGCTTATGAAGTAAAAAGAAGACACCTGGGCCTCATGGAGAACTAGACTGGGGGTTACAGAAGTTACTGTTTGTTATGGGTTGGTTCCACAGAGTATCCTGCTAGTTACAATCACTCAGAGTACCAAGGGCATCCAACTAGAGAGAGGTGGACAACTCTGAGCCCATCTGGTCAGTTAAGAGAACTTAAATTACCCAAGATTACAACTTGGTTAATGGAGAGGCCAAGACTATTGGACTTTAGAGCACATTTTCTAACCATCATCCTATTCTATGACTAACAGTTGTTTTCTTTTTTCACAGTTCTCATAAAATTTCCACACAAATTATATTTCCTGGGCCTTTGTAGCTCAGTTTTTCTTTACCAGTTGCTTTGAAAACTGACCCTATTATAGATAATAATTCATTGGCCTCTATTTTAGAAAAGTCTTTTTTCTGTTGCTAGCCAGCTTCTCAGAGAGCCATGACCTTCGCTAGTCTTATTAACATTGCAAAGATTACATAATACTGTTGATACTGCAAAAAGTGGCTTCCATTAGTTATCACTTGAATCATAACTCCAATCTGCAAAACACACCCCAAAGCAGGTAACATCATAAATGAACATTATCCATCTCACACAACTTTTTCTCTTGCATGTAGTTTTCTATTCCATTTATCTCCCATACACACTAATACAGTAGAACCTCTGTAAGTTGACCACCCAAGGAACTGTGACAAACTGGTCTCAGCCTACTGTGCTGATATGTACATATGGTGCACGTCCAGTCTATGCACATTAGGGCAGATCATTGAGGAGGTGGTCAGTGTAGGGAGGTGGTCGACAATGGGGGCTCTACTGACTGATATCACTCTCTGGCATTCTCTTCTGTTATCCCCTATTGTGAGGAATTTGCTCTGCCTTCTGTGAAAACGAGACAAACTGATTTACATTTTACCAGTTCTTGAGGTGATCATAACAACTTATTCTCGCTAAAGAGAGACTCTAAAAAGAGTCATTCTTTTTAAAACAAAAACGATACTGACTTCATAGAGTTTCCATGAAGATAGCAGCATATAGATATAGATACACAGGTGTATATATTTTTTTTGTGTGTATGTATTTGGCACATAATAAGTGAAAAATGCAGGTACTCAATCATCACTAGGATTATAAACTTATTGGCTGATGATCTTGCAGCTTTTTTTGTTTCTTTTTTCCCTCCTAGTGACTTCTGATTTTGGCTGTCTGGTTACTTGGTGGTTATGACTCATTTCTTTAAACCTGCATGGATTGTGATGATAACTACTCTACTCCGAGCTTATTCATATTTATGCCTTTTCAGTCAGTACAAAGTAAGGACACAAATTCAGGTGGAAAACATCCACAAATATTAAGTACTATCTATCTTTTGTGAACTCATTTCAAAGTACAGTAGAACCTGTATAGTTGACCAGCTCCCCACCTCTTTAAGTTGACCTAATTTTAATAGACCAAGTAGGTAACACATGTACTCAGTGGAAGTTAACCACCTCTGTGTGCTTACCAGTTTGTTGCAGTCACTTGGGTATCAACAAAGTTTGTTTTTGTGAACTCTGACATATTAATATGTTCCCCCCACATATTTTCCTTTATAAGAAATGTTTTACATAATATATTCTTGTTTGCCATTTTGGCAATCTGAAAAATGTCACTTTACATAAAAATGAACCAATTTGTGGGCCTATTTAGGAAACGAACAGAGTAAACTTACACTTTTAAATTTTGTAATATATGTGAAGAGGAATATGTCCAGGACGTATGTCAGATCAGGAAAGTAAACCGAGGAGAAGAGAGATGGAAGAAAGCTTCTAAATGTACCACATGATCAGAATAATGTTAAACATTTGAGTAATGAAAAAGGAAACAAACAAAAACAAAGGGGGCTCTTAGCAGTCAGATTACCCTCAATACAACTCTAGCAAACTTCTAGGAAACTCAACTTCCATGGAAGAATATATGGTAAAAAAGAAAGTGAAGCTTTTTAAGGTGAAGCTTTTGAGGAATTTGACTAGTATTATCTTTACTTGGGGGCTCTCTGGATTTCTCTATTTAGTTAATAAAATGTAGATTTATTCCCGAACTTGTTAGCCATGTCTTAACTATGCTTCCAAAAGAGCTTATGCTTCTGAAAAATTTCCTAAATGATGGAGAATTTGAAAATACAAACTTAGCTCTCAAGATTGGGGGGAGAATTATATCTTAATTCATCTGCTCTCTTCCTCTAATAATACAGCATATATTCAACCGAAACACAAGTTTCCTTTAAGCTGATGGCAGCTCTTTTGTTTTGAATTGACTAGTAATAGAGTATGTCCCTTCTGTTGTTGACATGGTAAGATTTCTCTATTGATCGAGTAGCTTTCCAGGGGCGAACTGGACAGACACTCTGTTATACACAGTGTCACTTTCTTGCTTTTCTGGAGCCAGGAGTAACCAAGCTGCTAATTAAACTGGGATGAATTAAGGTAAATTGAATCTGCCTGCACATCTGTTCTAGGTCTGCCATCAGGACCACAAGGCAGAATGGCTCCCTTGACAAGTCTTCTTCTATTTCCAAACAGTCCCAAAGAACCTCGACACTTCAGCTGGTGGATTCCTGAGGCAGGAAAGAAAGTGAGTGAGAGAAAATGAACAGCCACCTTGTGCTTATCTTGACACTAAGGGAGGCATGCAAACAAGAACTCCACATTTACAGCATGCCCAGGCGGCTTTCAAAGTCAGCTCATGTTCTACAAAATAGATTATATAATTATTAGATTAAGATTAAATCAGTTATTTCCTGGTGACTCTTTTACACACAGCTTGCAGGATCATTCTACAATGTTATTTGTGATGGCTACATAACATACCTATAGAACGCAATCCTATCATTTCCACCTATACTTGTTTCTTCCCCCCCCCATTATAGGTAAAGCCATAATTATTTCCCATATATTAATAATATATATACAAATATATATAAGATACACACACACACACACACACACACACACATATATACATACACTCACCCCTATAGTTATTTACTTGAGCTACATTTCTAGAACCCAAAATTGGGGGATAAAATTTTATTTCCAATTTTTCATTTTTGTATATATCACTAGGCTGCCAGGTGTATGTTTTACTTCCTTTATTGCCAAAATTTCTCTTCTCCATTCCTTTCTTCCTTCCTTCCTTTCTTCAGTTCTTCCTTCCTTCCTTCCTATTTTTTCTTCTCTCTTTCTTTCTTTTCTGTCTCCCCCACTTCCTTTCTTGCTCTTTCTTCTTTCTTTCTCTCTATTGCACAGTAGACTTTCCCTCCATGGGTCCATAGCAATGAAATCCAAAATGTGAAAAGGTAGTACATTTATACCCAGAATCCCTAATGAACGAATATGAATCAAATCTCATAGAAAAGTTTACATTGTTCATTTTCAGACAAAATATTGCTTATTCTTATATTTACTTGAAAAATGATTCTATTTGTAGGTTTTTCATCAAAATGAGATGATCTGTGTTATGATGTCAAGAAAATTATGTACCTAAAGTAATAAGCAAGAGCAGATATAGAGAATAAGAATGACCTTTAGCTTGATTCTATCTATAGTTGTAACAATTTATTTCAGTAATCAAGCATTCATGGCTGTGCTAGGCTGTAGGATTTTATATAAGAAAGAAATTAAGGCGATATCTGCTTCCAAAAGATTTATTTGTCTGTGTACACTCTGTACTGGAGGAACAGGGCATTAAAAAGAAACTTGCATTCAAGAAACAAGGTGTAGTCGTATGTGTGGTGGAAGCAAGGAAAGTGCTAGGAGAAGCAAGAGCAAATATGGAATAGTAGATCATCCTAGATAGTAAAAAGTCTTGAAATACAACCCAGGGATTCCAAGGTAAGTTTATCAGGATGTTAGTAGCCACGTTTGTCCCTGAAAATGTGACCCATGATATAAACAATTAGAAGATTCTGACCCTGTGTCTTTTCAATATAGGGAGTTAAAATGTACATTAGCCTCTAAAGAATATCCTAGAAGTCTTTCACTAAGAGATCTTATCACCTTAACCCAGAATTTCCTCTAACTATTTGACCAAGGACAATTTTATATGTAACACCTGCTGACATCTCACAGAGGGTTTCTATGAAGTACTCCTATAGGCAATAAGGAGGCCTACTAGGTTTTTGCCAAAAATATGATATCACCCCAATCTCAATTATAAAGGTATTGACCAGAGAAGCAATGGATTTATCTAAGTTCAAAGAAAAGTCCACAGGGAAATGCATCAGAAGTAAAATAAACTCTCGGAAAAATGAGAATTCTAAAAATATTTTGAGAGACTGATTTAGTTGACAAGAATCTCTGGCTGTACTGGGAACGATATGGTGTCAGTATATCTGAACCCTGCCAGATACTTGGGTGCTTCTAGCAATTACCTCAGTTTGGGGGAATACTCAGGACAGATATTTCTCTTCTACCTTGCAAGCCCATTTTACTTATCACCAACCACTGAATGCCAGAAAATGATGGCCCAGGAGCTTCCATCATAGACAGGGAGACAAAAACTCAAGGTAAAGGTTGATGAGCATTCCTAAAAATTACGAAAGTTCCCAAATATCAAATAAATGTTGTGAGCCATAGCACCTTAAATGGAAATAGTTAACTCAAAGATTTGGACTTGAGTTCCAGGGCAACAGTTAAAAAAATGATATATGATTAATTCAAAGAGAGTTAAATGGGTACTTCTTTAAAGTATTCAAGGTAAATATTTCTTGCACCTCAGGCTCTAAAAGCATTAAACAAAATCAATAGAGATAAAAATGATTTTATTTATTACTGAAGGTGGCACTTGCTATGTGGCACCTTGAATCATGGAGAGGTCTTGGGTATAATGGCGAGGATTCTTCGAGGCAGTAAACGAAGGTAATTGTCACCATTCCTCATCACACGTCTCTATGTTCATTTATCAGTTCTTGTGACCCTAGCCAGAAGCGTATCAGGAGCCCTTTTAAATTGGTTTATTATTTTCTAGTTTGAAAGTTTAGGATATGACCCCTCCCACTACCACATTCCCCAAATTAGTACATTTGAAGTTCTCACTACATACAATCTTCTAAAATAATAGTAATTATATTAATTGAGGTTTAAAAAATTTGGTTCCTGTTCTCCAGGCACTCTGCAAAGCATTTTTTCTTAGCATCGCATTACATTATCTCACTTGACCTCCACAGGAGCCTTTTGAGTGAAATCCAATTTCATTTCTGTTCAAGAGAAGAGAAAATAAGGCTCAGAGGTTGAGTAGCTCGTTAAGATCCTAGAGTTAGACAGATAAGACCAAAATCGTGGTCCAAGCTACTTTTAATTCACACCAAGTTATTTAGATTTGCAAGGCCTTTTATGATCTGACAGCCAGCCTCTGCCCATGCCCATCCTTTCTTTCACATAATCTCCTTTGTTTCATTGCTAGATCATGCCCCTTTTTCCTCCTTTTTGTTCCTCAACTGTATGCTTGTGCCTGAGGGTCTCTGTCTGCATTTATTGTTTTTCCTGATGTATCTTCTCTCAGAAATCCGTGTGATTTACAGTTTTAGCCACTTTCTGCTTTTTTGAGTATCTGGTCCACTGTCACACCATTACCACCATTTTGTTTCCAGAAACCCCTCTCCTCTTTTCTCTGTTTACTGTCTGCCAATAATACATGTAACCAAATGATATACTTGAGTATTACTTGCTTGTTTTCTGACTCCATGAGTCTTTAAAGTCCTGGAAGGCAGGTACTTTGTCTATCTTATTCACTGCTGCACTCTCAGCACTTAGTACTCAATAAGCATTTGTTGACTTAATACTTATTTTCTCTTATTTTATTGTATGTTCATTCATTTTATTTTCCCATTTTAACAATTTTTAAAATTTATTTTTATATCTATTACCTTATTACCATAGTAAGTTAATTAATGTCTAAGTATTTTACTAGATAATCAGATGCAACAAACTATATGGAGTGGACAAAGACATAGGGAAAGATGATAAGATATGGCAGATGTGTTTCAGTGGTTAGGAAATCACATACAGTCTCTACAAAGCAAAAACAATCTATTTCAGTTTTTTTTTTTTTTTTTTTTTTTTTTTTTCAAATTTAAATCCTAAATTAATTTGGTTTCTAATATGACAAAAAAAAAAAAAAAAAAAAAAAAAAATTAGCCAAGTTATTTTAAAGATGATTTTGAGTGACATTAAATTGTATTGGGAAAATGTGGGTGGACAGAAAATAAAAAACAAATTACTTCCAAGGGTTATAGAAATAAATACAAAGGAACACCTAGTAAGGCCAGGACACATGGCCTCTTAGAGGCTCAACGCAAGTCAAATTAAAAGATTATCTAATTGTGACTAATTCTCACATAAATTGGATTTAATTTTGACCAAAGTACATTACTTAAACATTAATTTTTAATTCACTTGTTAATATGTTGCTTAGGATATTGCATCCTCATTTATAAGTGAAATATGTTTGTAATTTCCCCTTTCTAATAATATTTTTTCCAATTTTAATATCAGGTGTATCCAGATGAAGTAGAATGATTTTGAAGTATTTCTTCTTTTTCTGTTCTCCATAAGATTTGGCATGATCTGTTTTTTTAATTATCTTTTATTTTTATTTATAAATATTAGTTGTCTTTTTTTTAAGACTTTGGAAAAAAATAATAAGAAGTTAACTGATGACTCCATATTGAACCTCAGAGTCAAAGCATTCTATAATAGACATACTCTTATTTGACAATGTGAATGTTACTTTTTTGCATTATTATTATTATTGCTCAATAAAAAAGAAAGATTGTCTAATGTACTTTATGTGTCCTATCAGCAGTAAATGGATTTCTTTGCAAAAAAAAAAAAAAAAAAAGTAGAAAAAGCACTTGTTTGATTTTAATATATGCTGAATATATACCAAAATATTATTTCTCATCATCTTGCATTTCCTCTTATGTGACTTATCAGGTGTTTCATGCCTTTCTTCTTTTTATTTTTGGTTGAATAAATTTTCCCTCAAAAAAGTTTTATGTTCCCATTTTCTCTATTCCTATGATCACTGACTTTATTTGGGTTTTATCACCCATAATACAGAATATTGAATGCATTTGTCAATATCTTTTTTTAAACCATCTTTTCCTTAACTTCCACTGTATGCACAGATACCATCAGAAAATGCTTCCAAAGCTCAGTATCTTCAAGGATTCCCCATTTTCTATGGAATCGGCCAAAAACATCCAAGGAGAAAACTCAAAATTCTTAACGGCCCTGTCTCACTTTTCCCTCTCTTTCACAGATTAAATATTCTGATTGTTCTGTACCAACTGGCCTTTCCAAAACAATGTGTAGCTTGTTCCTGGTTCTCCTTTTGGGAACACTATTGCTACTTTTGGTTCTTTCAAAATACTACTTAGGCACTTTTGGTTTTTAAGCTTTAACTTCAAAAACAAACAAACACTTTTTTTTTTAAATTCCATTCAGAATCAGAAATAATAGCCTATATGGTTTTCCTCTTTGTGGATTTGTATTCAAAGATCACATGAATTGCATCTTTGTTTTCTTTAAAAATTTAAAATTGTGCCTGATATGCTATTAGACCTAAGTAACAATTGTTCATTTCTCAATATTATTATTATTATTTTTTTTTGAGACAGAGTCTCATTATGTCACTCTTGGTAGAGTGCTGTGGCATCACAGCTCACAGCAACCTCAAACTCTTGGGCTTAAGCTATTCTCTTGCCTCCACCTCCTGAGTAGCTGGGACTATAGGCACCTGCCACAACGCCTGGCTATTTTTTTGTTGTTGTTGCAGTTCTTGTTGTTTTTA
The DNA here is from genome assembly GCA_963574355.1 of Loris lydekkerianus. Classification (NCBI taxonomy): domain Eukaryota; kingdom Metazoa; phylum Chordata; class Mammalia; order Primates; family Lorisidae; genus Loris; species Loris lydekkerianus. Next base: position 141,671 of record CAUYPK010055485.1, read on the forward strand.
GCAGGCCCAGGATGTGCTCGAACCCACCATCTTCCATGTATGTGACCGGCGCCCTGCTCACTGAGCTATGGGTGCTGAGCCTCTCTATATTATTTTTGATGCTCAACAAATATGTCAAAATTTAATAGCTTAAGACAACTCATTTATTATACACACAGGTTCTGAAGTTAGGGATTCAGGCAGGGCGTAGAGGAAGCCCATCTGTGTTTCAAAATGCCTGAGTCCTCAGCTGGGAAGAGTAAAGGGCTGGGCCTCATTCAATCATATGTCTGGATCTTGCCTACACTGACTCCAAATACAAGAACTGTTGGAAAAAGCATGTCTGTGTGATTTGGCTTTCTCAAAACATGGTGGCTTCAGGGAAGTCAGACTTCTTTACTGCAGTTAAGAGCTTTAAGTGCAAATGTTTCAGCAAACACGGGGAAGGTCCCAGGGTGTTTGATGGACCTTACTCAGAAGTCATTGAGTGCCATTTCTGCTCCACTGGCTTTACTGTATGGGAACAAGCAGTCACAACTCTGTCAGATTTGAGAAGGGGGCACATAGACGTGGGAGCCATAGAGATGGGAGCCATATTGAAGGATTTTTAGAGCCATGTTTTGAGACTCCACACTCATGTTCTACATGTGGTTACATTTTATGTATAATAAGACTTTCTATGAAATGACCATGGATAAACTCCTATGTTCATTTTTTTTCTATAAATTGATGCTATGTCAGCAGTGCAGTTAAAGTAGAACAGCATGAACTTTTTTTTTTTTTTTATTAAATCATAGCTGTGTACATTAATATGATCATGGGGCATCATACACTAGCTTCATAGACCGGTTGACACATTTACATCACACTGGTTAACATAGCCTTCCTGGCAATTTCCCAGTTATTGTGTTAAGACATTTAGGAGAGACAAGTCCTGTTCCTGCTCAAGCTGGTCTCGTACTCTTCAGAACAAGTGATCCTCC